>JAPYYR010001979.1:0-38649 GCA_030523065.1 Aphidius colemani
AAAAAAAATTGTGTTGGGATATTTAGAGGAACATTGAGTATGTACTCTTATGAATTGTTCAAGTATTACAGTTGAAAAGACACATAAGATAAAATGAAGTGGATGATGGTCACTCCCTAAAATTTTACCTCAATATTTACGAATGAACAATTTAGCAATTGTCAAATTGATCAGATGGAAACACTTGTATTCAACCAGCCAAATCATAAGGATCACTTATCAATACTGTCCTTCTTGACTGTGCCAATTGTCATTTCATTTTGGCTAACCACTTATTTGACTGTTGCTCATTATAAAAAGACTTTTACATTTTTTTTTATCCCCTGTTTGCATGGTTTTCTCGTTCAAAATTGTTCAATTCCATTCGATGGTTAAATTATTTATCAATAAATTAATTTATCCTTTTTTTTTTTTTTTGTATTCATAGTGGATACACAACAGACATATTATTATAATCGAAATTTTTAACATCAAAAAGCGAATTAAATTGATTTAGTAAAGACGGGGAAAAAGAAAAAAATATTAAAAATAGATAAAAAATAACAATTGATAATGATGACAGTGCAGATATTTGTTGTTGTCGGCTTGTGTATATCAGTTTCGTGTTACAGTTTAGAGTTAATATATATTTTTAAAAAAAGTAATATAAATATTTTTGTGTGGTCTTTCTTTTGTCCAAGTTATAAAGATGGTCTATACATATTTTGGTCATGGTAAATTAGAACCACTTGACTTCTGTAGTAACCACAACGAAATAAACGAAAAAAAAAGTTGATAATGATTTTGAAATAAAAAAATATTACTGAATCTTTAGCTACTGGTTTCTTTCATATCGAAAATTTATATTGATCAATGATGAAGAATATTATATGAAGGTGTATTGGATCTTATGAAATGATGAACAACTCCATAACGAATTTTAAAATTACCAAAGATCCGTGAATGAGATGGCACCTCAATGAAATATATTTTTTCTTCTGTTATAATATTTTTCTTTTAATTTTGTTTCATCTTTTTTTAATCGTGAGAACAATATGATTGATCTTTTTTTATATTTTTTTCATAAATAATAACAACAACAGATAGAATATTTATAAAAAATAAAATTAAAAATATAATATTCATGGTTGATTTGTGAAAGACAAGTCACTATTTCTATTAAAAATTTTAATATAAATCATTAAAGTATACTTATATATTGTTGTGTATATATATTGGTTTTAAAATTGCACTTGAAGATGTTGAATTTACTGAATTTCAAATGAACAAGTACACAAGTTTAAGTGAGAATGAAAAGAAAAAGTTTTAGAATATACATCAAGTGAAGAGCCTAAATAAACACATTCGTCTTTATTGCTGCATCTCTATATAAACCCGCCTTCTTAAAACCCCTCTTGTATATATATGTATTTCTTCAAACGATTTGAAACTTTGTTCCTCATCTTGAGTACACAATAAACCAACAAACACACATCTTACCACACAATGTCCATTTCAAGACATGTCCAGTCTGTATTATAAAATAAAGAAAAATCCACATCATAAATTAAATAAACAACAATAATAATAAATTCAATTTACTCAACAAAATTAGATAAAGTAATATTGATGTAGCCTAGTGTTTTATTATAACCACTAAAAAACAAAAAAAAAAAGAGCAACTGATGCATGTTGGATATGTGTTTTGTGTGAGGTAAACAAAGTTGACACAATTGCCTTTTCAACTAAATGGAAAATGTGTTAAAGCAATGTTATATGATGCTGTTGATGGTGCTGATGATGATGATGGTGGTGATGATGGTGTATATATAAACTACGTTAAAGGTTGTTTTGACGAAATTTGTATAAGCACAGTGTTGCAGGCTCGATGAACATCAAAGTTTCGGACTGATAATGTCCAGGTTTGATCTTCCTATTAAATCCGGAAGAACGACCTGTTACGGCCTGCCAAGCCAGAGTGAGTATACGTAGTGAATTTAGTATGCATATGTATTTAACATCAGCATTGATATATAGCTGATGATGATGATGGTGATGATGGTGGTGATGGTGGTGGTGGTTGTTGTTGTTGTAGATTGGTAGTCAAGGTATAGGTAGATGGTTTAGAGAGGCTGGATAAAAGTATGGCGAATATGGTTAACGATGGAAAGGCAAAATACATACACTGTGGTATATGAGAGTCTACTGGTTGGTTCAACCAGACCTTATACACATACATTGAGTCAGTCAGTGTAATCAGCGTAGCATAGCAGCTAAATAGCATCGTAACCGCGACTGAATTGTTAGCGCATTGAACATGTTGCCGCGTGTACATTGTATTTATTTTATATATAAATTTTTATATACTTGCTTTATCAGTGTATTTGTAACATGCTAGATATATTGTATGTATATTCCTTTGCCATGGTTTGTCCCTAGGTGTAAAATTGTTCGATCAACATCGTCAATTTCTCTCTCTTTATTTTACATTTCAAACTTGAATACCACATACTCTTGTTTCTCGTTCTATAAAATGGCTTGAATTCATGTTTGTGGCTATGCTGATTTGTACTTTGGTATATATCATTATTGAATTTTAGCTGAGCCATATTATTTGTTTTGTTTTATTGAATTTTTATTTTTAAAAAATATTATTTTAATGATAAACTGTTTTTTTATTTTGTTTTATTGATGATGATAATGTTTGGGGAAAGGGCAGACAAACAACAAGACTTTATTAGATTTCTGTATATCATGATGAAATGATGGACGATAAATTAATAGAAACTGACACATGGGAAGCCAAATAAATAACTCGTTTTTTTACCAGAAGCCCCTGTGCAGTATCACGTTAATAATACACATACAAGTTTATTTTTGTCTTTTGCCCCCTGGATCAAGAGACTGTCATGGCTTTGAATACATATATAATAAAAAATTTCATTCCGGAACTTCATAATTATCTAATTACGTCTGTTATGGAATTTTTTAGCAATAAATTTTTTGTTATTTTTAATTTTTAAACCCCCATTTACCAAAAAAATAAAATATTTTTAACGACAGTATATCTATTGCACACACAAAATATGTATTCATATATACATATATGTTAACAATTTTATTTATTTTTTTTTTATTTTTTCAACACCCGCCCGCAACACGTATATATACCCAGATAAAATAAACGAGCTGGAAAATAAATCACACGCTTTTAATATTACCCTTTTGCGTACCATACTCATTCTACTATCTCATTTAAAAAAAAAAAAATAAAAATAAAAACACATTCACGCCCATCCCTTTTTTTTTTTTAATTTTTTCGTTGCACGTTCATGTAGTTAGCCTGTAGAAATACAAAATATTTGCATTCTTTTAAATAAACCTTATTTATATTTTCCTTTTTAGAATTTTTCTTCAGAGTAACTTTTTGTGGAATATATTTTTAGACTGATTCCATGTATTTATTTAACAATAAATCGAAGAAAAAACAAAGTAAAGATAAATAAAAGTTAATAAAAAAAATATATAAAATGTATATTTGACCAGTTAGGTTTTTCGGTGGCCCCATTTACACATACACACCAAAAAGGTGAAACTTAAACGCAAAGAAGTAGACAGATCTCAGCACTTATCGGTCCGCGAGATAGCCATTAACAAAACTAAAAGCCTCCCCATATATTTTGGCTTCCAACAACCCCTTTTATTTCCCTTTTTTTCTATCTTAAAATTATTTTTATTTTATTTTTTCTAATTTTCAACTGTATATTTTCTCATTCATCGTATGAGCAATCATTGTATATATTTTTGTTTACACAATCCATCACCCTTTTTTCATTAACAAAAATAAAGAAAAAATAATATAAAATACTTTTCTTTATTAATTTTCATTTCAATTTATCAACTATTTATGATGTACTTTTTTAATTTAACATTTCAAATATATAAAATTTATATGCACATCAATTCCAATAGTATAATTATTGAAACCAATATGAAAGTCATCAGTTTTGTGGTTAAATCAATACATTTATACCCAAAATACAATATTTAAAATTATCGATAATCCATAGTTACTAATTGCCATTTGAAATAGTATATATAAATGTTTTTAAAAATAATATAAAAATATATATACACATGACGTGTATTTATTTATTGATAAACATGACAGTAAATTTGTTGATTATAGGAAGATCCAAGTAATACAAACGCATGATGTTTATGTATATGTTAACATATAGTTTGTAGAATGATGCAAACATACTCCCCATGATATATATGTGACAAGAGCATTTGAGTATTTGGTCCAGCTATCCCTGATAACATCTCTAATCACGCCAACGTTGGACCAATCAGCACTAATCCTAGTTTCTATATATACATTAACCCTGCTCGTTACCCCTTTCTCTTTCTTCCAATATACATCCCTCGGTATTTTGACCTGATCATCCTTTCCCTCTTTTACCTATCTACTCTCCCTCTATCTATCTATACAAATGAGAAGGCCATAGTCTGCATATTCCAAACTGACAAATCAAAACTCTGCAAGTGTCTCTTTCTCTCATAACGATATCTATCTCTTGTTTTGCATGGAATATATATGTGAGAGGGTATATTTTCTCTACTACCACCATCATCATCATCATCCTCATCATCATCATCATCATCATCATCACAACCACCAACACCACCAACACCAACACCACCACCACCCACAATCTGTTGGTGCCTATCTTTGTCTCACATTTACAAACTGACCAATTCTCTCATTGTAAATGTATACATGCAGGAGAGAAACTGCAGAAACCGCCATCATAGGATGGTACACCTTGTCTATATCCAACATTCGCATGCATTCAACCGACTATATTGTAGATATATATGTTCGCTTGCTTTGCCAATTGCCACCAACGCTCAATTCGACTGTTCTGGAATTACACGTATTGACGTATGTATATGTATATACAACATTTGCCACGAACATAGTACACAATTCTGTTTGGTTTATGTCTAGGCGTGTCTCTCTACTACCCGGTCAATACTACATACACAATCTATGTGCACTATCTGTTATATTTATCTATACCAACTGCGCCATCAACAATCTCGGAATTAATAAAATTCAAATAACCATTATTAAAATTGTTGTTTATATTGTTTGATGATTTTTTTTTTTTTGATGCAAACTTTGATGATTGATCTATATAGAAAATTATTTATATATATTAACATAGTTTTTTATGTTTTTTATTTTTTTTGAGTACTTGAAAGTTTCAAATTAATTGTACTTGGTATATGAAAAAAATTTCAAGTGGCTCTTTAGTGTTTATATGATGATGGGGATAAAATTCAGTTGAATGTTTATGGCTGAGAGAATTTATAATCCCCTCTTTATGATGGACAATCACAGTTTGATTGTAAGATGAAAGAAATCAGGTCGTTCGTAATCTCTCGTGTATGTACTTGATGATTTATGATAAATCAAAATGATTAATTTGAAAATTCAACATATTTATTTATTTTTTTTTTTTTTAATTTATACGAGTATGATGAAAAAAAAAATAGAGTTGGATGATCAAAGAGGATAGACGTGTATATTGAAAAGCAACAATATTCATGATGATTGTGTCTACATGTTATCAGGTACTTCAAGTTAAATCAGATCTTCACACTGGACATATTGAAGTGGCCATTTGCTGACTGTGTAAACTCTCTCTCATCTTTTTTTCTCTTTCTAAATTTCTATCAGTATATATCACACTTGAAATTGTTGTATAGTTGCCATCACCGTCTTTGTACCATCGTGTTTACAACTTTATGTCCGAATTGATTTGTCAAGGGTAGAGGGGGCTTAACAGGGGGTTGAATTTTGTGATAAAGATAGCTAGATTGAGAATTAAATGAGAAGAAAAAAAATAAAAAAGGAATAAAGAAAAAGGGCATGGTCCATCGCTCGTACCGAGTGGACTCGAAAATCGAATGGTTCTTTTGGATCTTCTATTTTTGTATCCCTCGGGACTGAGTTTAATAGACGAGCGTGAGTTGGAACATGTGGCTCTACAATCATCATATCTCGGGGTCGAGTTGTAGGTAATCACCCTCACAATTTTATTATACAACTACTGGTAATTGCAACTACAATTTAAATGTAATAAAATTTTTTTAAAAATAAAAAAAAAGTCAAGCTACTGCAAAGTGATTTTTAAAGAGTTTTAAGGTCTTATTCTTTGGGTTCTTTTTGTTTTTAAAATTATTAAACAAAATTTATTTATTTATTAATAAAAAAAAAAAAAAAAAATTGAAATATATTGATATTTATATATGAAAATTTATTCTCAGCACTTTGGTTAAATTGATGACGATTCACGGTCGGTACAAAGCATCTGGCGATTCCCCAACTCCCATTGGCAGTTCTTACTCAACTAAACTGAGTAAATTCTCTCTTTTTATTTTATTCTATTTTTTTTTTTTCTTTATTTTCCCATTTATAGTCTTATTTTTTCACTGATCCTCTCCCTCAAAAACTAGCTTTAATGACGTATGACGTACGTCTTACCCACGCCAGTTGTACTCATTTGCTCGTTTGGATGTTAGGGTCAAGCGTTCATTTCTCTGACCATCACCCTGGCTACACATACAAAAATAAATATATTTACACATTTACAATTATATGTATGTAGTATAATGTGACACCCCGTCTTTGCAACAATGCAATTAACGTTATTGCTAAACTTTACAGTCTTGGCATACTGCACTGACCCCATCTGGACTCTCTTTCTCTCCCTGTATTTTATCGTAAATATTTATTTATTTTAACATAAAATATATAAAATTATTTAGTTGAATTTTTATTAAACATTTCCAAGAATTATTTATTGCAATGATATATATATTTATATTAAATTAAATTGAATGAGAAATCATTATGCAATTGACAACATGCAAAAAGATTATAAAATTTTCTGGGAATTTATAAAACAGTTTATGTATGATGAATGGAATATGTTTTAAATATTCCCACGTGTTTTTAATAATTGATAATAATCTTGTTTGCGATGAGAAATTTTTTGAGAAATTTGAATCTTGGAATTTGAATATAAACGTTTCATTCTTTCATTAATTTTTAATTTAATTTTTATTTACAAATTTTAATATTATCAATTGGTCTTTATATATAGTTAAATTATTATAGTAATTTTTAAACATTTTTCAAAGTCAACTTATAAATTTATTTTTCAATACAATTTGCAGGTAAATTTCAATAAAACAAGTCAACAACATGTTTCATGTAAATCCATCATCAACTGAAAAAAGGGATGAGAATTCAATTCAATTTTGATTTTAAGATGACCAAACACTTTTACATTGTCTCAAATTTTCAAGTCAACGATTATATGTTGTTAGCTAATTTTATTTTCAGTCAAGATCGAAGGTCAATATAATAAATATCAAATTCAATTGTCAAAAGAATAAATAAGGTTTCTCAATGTATATACATTTTTTTTTTTTATATCAACATGAATTTATTGCAGTCTTAAAAAGTGAGTGAGAATGTTTTAAACACAATAAACATGTATTAAAAAAAAGAAAGAGAAAGAATGATGAAAAGCTTTTAGGGTTTCGCCTTGTACCTTTGTTAATTACCTAATCAGTTTAATTAGTTTAAAAGATATGGTTGAAATGTATTTAATGCGTACCTCAGTCACACAAAAGTTACAAGGGATGAAGCAGAGGAGTACAAAATAAAAAAGATGGAAAGAATGATAGGGTGAACGGGTGGATGAAAAAGGTGTGGGTATAGGTACCAATGTTAGGCTAAAAGATGGGTGGTGTTGAGGAGGGGTTTAAATCGTTCTCACTCACAAAGTGCACAACATGGCTGACGTTAATCCCTTTGGGGTTTCCGGCATGAAATGAGATTTCTACTGTGTGAGAAAATGTTGTTCATGATATGTGTATATATATACTTGCCTATGTGACCATGTGTGGTATTCATTTGAAGATATATATATATTAATTTATGTATGTTTGTGAGTGAGGGTCAAACACTTGTTTGGCGGTTACCAGTGAGAGTGCACAACAGACGAAATATATATACACAAAGTTGATACCGGACACACAGAATAGAGTAAAATTTGAGTGAGTTGAGTTGAGTTTGCCAGTTGTTCTTATATGTATATATATAAAATACATTTATTTGTAGATATATGAGGGGTTAGATTTAAGGGCCGAGTAAGAGGGTAACTCCTCTTTCTATTCGTGACCATTAGCCACATATTTTCAAAGTATTCTGAAACACGATTCATACATTTTCACCGACTATATATACGTATATATAAATGAAATGAAAAAAATATAAAATATAAGAAGTAAAAGAGAATAAAAAATATAAGATGTTCCTTTAGTTTGTCTGAAGTAGTTATATGGTTTATATGTACTGTAACCAACCCCCTTAAGATTCACTTCCTTACTTAGTAGCAATCCTTCAAGTTGAGGAAACATGAGGAAACAAACCCCAGGACTTTATTTGTACATAATTTGTGTCGATAAATTGCCTCCCACTTAAGCTTTATATATCTTTTTTTTTTTGTTTTATTATTATTATTGTTTATGCAAGATAAAAAATAATGGAGAAAAAAATGAATAAAATATTCAAATAAATGAAACGGAATAAACTAAAAATCAAATAAATAAAATGAGGATAAATTAAAAAAAAAATAAATAAAAAAAAGGCAATAAAAAAAAGGATATATAATGAAATGGAGATTCAAGTTTTGGGGGGTTGGGAGGGTTCAGGAGACCGCCAGTGCTGAATCGGTATGGAGGATATACTCTTCTTGATCACTTTTGTGTTTCTTCTTTTTCTCATTTTCTCACAGTGTCTATATATCAGATATATATTCCTATAAAGCTTATATATTTTCGCAAAAGAGCACAAACTATTCAGCAAAAGAGAAAAATTGGTGAGAGATTTTCCAGCTCACTCTTAATTTTATTTGATTTTTTATTTTTTCTGTTTATTCTTTGTCTGATTCACATTTGTTGAAGCTACTTTGCTTTCTCTTTATATCTTTTTTTATTTGATATTTTTTATGTCAACCAGTTCGCATACGTTTTGTCGTTGTTTTTTTTTTTTTTTTTTCCTATCGTTTGTCTCCTCTGGACTACAGACAAACTGGATGCATCCCTCGGAGAAGAGGAGCAAGTGTTTTTTTTATTTTTGTTAAAAGAATGAGTGAGAATGATGAGAAGAGCGCAAAGAGATTTGAAAAAACGAAAGGTAAAATAGCTTGAGGAGAAAGAGTATGAGGTGGACAACCGAGTGTGAGAAATCGATGAGTGCGATCAAGCTGGTCCAGAGAAAGAGATTTAAAAAAGTAAAAAAAAAAATAAAGAGAATAGTTGATACTGTGTGCACGAAATCACCTCTATATAGAAGTATTGCCCAAAGAATAAGAGGAGGGTAAAACAAAATTGCAGACACAATTCTCTCTCATTTTCTCCCTCATTTTTTTCTCTCTACCTCATCTAGGTTTTTTTTTATTTTATTTTTTCCAAGGTATAGAACAGAGGGAGGCTTGATGAAGGTGGGATAAGCTCATCCATGAATTCCAATACAAAATGAGGGTGTCTGTACAATACTTAATCGAATGACTTTATATTTATTCTACTAAAAAAAAATACAGTAAAGCTTTTCATAAAATTAATGCTTCTATCGATAAATAATAATAAAAGTCATGATTAAATAATTTAATTCAATAAATTGTTACAGATGAATTACTCTAAATTACTCAAATGAAAAGTTTTTTTTTTTCAATTTACTATATAAAAATCTACTTGTAATTAATTAAGGAATTAAATTTAGCCTTTAAAAATTAGAAATGAATTCTTGTAAAAATATCATGAGATAATTTTAAAATATATATTTATCGTTTTACATGATTTTTATTTGTTTATATGCAGATATACACAATGAGTATTAACATTGTTGAACATCCATATCGTTTAGGCTTCCACCTAATTAAACATCCCAAGAAAGGTACACTTGAATTTTAAACAAAGTATATATAAAATTCCAGTTGTTTTCTCGTTTGTTGATGTTACGATAACTCTTTGGTGACGTTATACTCTTCTTGGTGTATATATTTTTACACCTTTCTTATTATTTGTTTTACATTATTTTTCTTGATGATGTGACTCGTGATTCACTGTATTTTACATACTTTTTTGAAACTTTGTTTTAATTTTATTTTAAATTTAAAGAGAGAAAGTGAACATTGAATATTGAAGGTGGTACTGGCTCTAGGTATAATATATTTTTTTTTTTTAATTTTTTTTACTTTATACTCTTCTGTTCGTTTATGTGCTTGGAAAGAGAGTTCGTGAGTCGTCGTCAGATATACAAATTGCTATACAAACAATGCAAAAGGCTAGTGGCTCTTATCCGATTCGAAATTTGTTAATTGAATACGGCAGGGGACCTCGAATGGGTGCTGGTTACTCTTTTTATTTTGCTTCAACTGCGCTTGAACTTTATAAGGAAGAGGCTTGCTTGCTTCAAAAAAAAGAATAAATATATTTTCTAATGATGTATAAACACAGATATACACAACGACATCAAGCATTAAATATCAGCGCATATATACTTCTGGACATTGGTGATTTTGTGTATTTGATCAAGAGGTGTGTAGCTTGATCGTTGAAAAAATTTTTTGTTGTGGTTACATTTTGCAGCAAAAACAAGCCGGATACTCTTCGAAGCTTAACACAAACACGCCACTATACTGTCTCATCTCAAACACGATCTTATATTCCATGCACAACACCGCCGAACGTTGCTGATTTTGTGGTGCTGCTTATTTTATATACCTCACCAATCTACCTGCAATACATATACACAACAATACCAAGACCAAACAGATAGTCATTACCAAATTAACGAGTTCTTTATTTCCCAAAACCCATAGGACTTGCACATACTGAACATTATATTTCTCGACGTGTTAGACAAAAGTTCCATATACTTTTATTTTATATTTTACTATTTTTTTTGTCAGTAATGTTGCTGTATTTATTATGGGGTTATTGCTTACCTTACTTTGTGGGCTTTTAGAAATACATATATATTTTTTTCTCCACAGAAATATATAAAAACAAAATGAAAAACAAGAAAAAATAGTTGGCACGTCGCACAATAAACACGTGCTGTGTCACTTCATGTTATTTCGTTTCCATTTGGCAAATCTGACGTAAAAGTTGAAGACACATTATCTATATTTTTGAAAGCATATATATATAATTACACAGTACATATGAGAAATAGATAAATAAGAGTTGAGTAGGTGTGCGTGTATATATTGTTTGTATATATATTTTGTTGAGTCCATGTACTTTGTGTTCAATGACACGCAGGACTCTCAATGTTGTTTTGCTATCCAATAGCTTTACAATGCTAATTGAAGTGTTTATGGTTTTCCTCCATGTCCTTTGAAGTGGCCTGGAATATCTGCATTGATGCAAAACCACCCAGTCGCAACATACACTTTATCTCTGTTACTCTTGTAGATTTATAATATATATAGATAGATAGCATCAGCATATATATACAGATAGGTTATACTACTTTGGGCGTAAAGCTGAACGTGAATCCTAAACTACAACTATCATTTTATCTCTTTTTGTTTTTGTCTCTCTCTGTTTTACTGTGTTGATGGACACCAACTGGATCAACATATGGGTTCTATATATTGTCTCCAAGCGACATATAGGCATGATCATGTTTTCCATGTGATTTTACTTTTGCAAATACAAATTTATACTAAATTCACAATTAATTTATGTTGCATTGATAAATTTGTGACTTGTAGTGTTATTTACAACAAATATTACTGTAGTAATGATTATTGAGTTGAAAAAATCTAGTAGAAAATGTAGTAGGAAATTTTAGTCAATCCTTGTGACTTTTCTCCTTAACTAAACTCAATTTTACCGTGGACTACAGTTAAATTTGCTGCAAATTACACTGCGTATGTAGAACAACCCATTAATATACATTTTTTTTAAATAATAAATTTTAGATGATTTATAGAGGATTTATAAAGTCAACATTGCAGATGTAAATTACTATTTTTTTATTTTTTTCTTGAGAAATTTAAACTTGATAAAATAAACAATGATGCATATGGGTTTTTATAAATAATTGTTCTGAAAATAAAATTTTGAAATATAGTAAATTTGATGATGGGCAGGAAGAAGATTGAAATATACTATCTTGATGTGCTGATGGCTTCAAGAGGGATAAGAAAATATTTATATATATTTACAAAAGTGAGGAGGAAGGGTGCAGACATTAGGGATGAGGTTGTGGCTTTCGTCTTGATTTTTCATCTTTTTTTTTCTTTATTCATCTTCGTGTGTATCTGAATTTTGTTTTTTTTTTTTTTTTCTCTGGTAACTTTTGCCCTTCTGACTTCGCGAATTCACGGAGCGTTATGATTTGAGCCAGCACCAGACTTTCATCAATAATTTTACGCTAAATTGAACTCTAAACTTTCATACTATATATACATTTTAACGTTTCTTATTCCCCTCGTAATTTTACGTATGGCAAACGACTGTGTTTTCATTCAAATGGAATGAAAAGTTGAATTTACTCTTGGAAAATTAGAGGCAATAAAATCCATAACACTTTGTTTTATTTATTTTATTTTTTATTTTTACAAACAAATCATCTTTCTATTTATTGTAATACATATTATTACATTTTATTGTTTTTATTTTTAACTCGCAATAATACTATGTTATAATAATAATATGTGGTTAGCTGAGTTGTGTAATTTTATTTCTCATATACACATAATTATTTTGATGGACAATTTTTCAAGTATATATGGTTGACCTTTTTTTCATTTCAATATATTTTAAATTGTCATATCATTTTGTTGATTGTTGGGTTTAAATAAATCAAATGTGAAAATACGTTGACAAAATTGAACTCGTGGCTTGCAACTAAATCCGGCCACATGCATTGTTTGGTTAATTTTAGTTGGCAATTTTATTCTGTCTCGCTTTGTCTACTCTCTGTTACCAAAAAATACCCAAGAACATGCTCATTCAATGCATATTCATTACCATTTTTATACCATCTACGAATTACTATTAATAAGAAAAAAAAGACAAGAAAATTTCATTCTTTAGCTGCTTCTGCTGCTGCTGCTGCTTTTTTTTTCCCTCAATTTCTTTTTAAAACACTTTGAAAAAGTCAAAAAGTCACGTTGTCAAAAAATACACACACAAAGTATCTGTTTATATCATGATAAACGACCGGATGAATCTTAAACTAAAGAATTCAATTTTTATTTTTTTTATATTTATTTATTTATTTATTTTTAAAGTTTCTATTTTTTCAAATGTCTTGATGGTATGGCTTCTGTCACCACATTGTGCAAATAACAATTGTAAGTGTATAAAATAGATTTAAAAATAACAAGATTGAAATACTTGAATCACTTTTTTCCAATTCCGAAACTACAATAAATGTAGGTTGTTGTCGAATGTTGAACTCGGACAAATTCATGTCCATTTCTTTTTATTTATTTATATATATTTTTTCTATTTTTTCTATTTTTTTACAAATGTATAAAACATTGTTTTACATCAACGATAAAGATAAAAAATAAAATAAAAAAAAATATTCAAAGCAATCACATAAATAAGTCAGTATTATTTGGGGGTTGTTTATACATAAAATCGAAAAATCGAGACTTGAAATTTTGTATTCACGGTCTACCGATGGACTAAAAGCAAGATGGAATGAGAAAAAAAAAAAAAAAAACTACACCCTATCAAATAATATCAAAAGTCCTAGCACCATAACCCCCAGCGTCCATTTTCTTGTATTTTTTTCCTTCAAAAAGATCGTATCGATAAAAATAAAAATGAAATAAAGTAAAAAAGGCAAAATTTGACGATAGGGTAGTAAAAAGAAGAAAAAAAAAAAGTTGAATTATCAGGAGCAAGCTCGTTACATATTCCGTTTTATGTGTCCTTGGTCATAAATGGGATATAAGGCAGCAAAAATATAGTGGCACAGCATTTTCCTCCTGCGTTTTTTGCATGGCTCACCACCCCTGGGTCTCGTGGGGGTCATCGCTCGCACTTTGCCATAAGAAAGAGGAACATAAGGGAATGATAGTGGTGAAGGAAAAATATACTCAGTGATGTCCAGGCTGTCTTGAATCTCTTTAGCTTTTTTCTTTCTTTCGTTTTTTTTTTTTTTTTTTTGTACTATTTTCTTCACCTATCTTGACCCCTGAACTATTTTCTTACTCTTGTATACAATGTAACGTATACGATGGCGATCCGTTCACTTGGCCTGACAACTGATATTGCGTGATCTATGGCCCCAAGCATTGCACACCAGGGACACAAAACTGACCCGCTACTTTTTATTTTTATTCTTTTTTCCCCTCAGTGTTTCTCGCTTCATCGCACCCCTTACTTACCTTCTACACAACAAATACTATATATATTACAGATGGGAATTTGTCTCACTCATATATGTTACATCCCTTTTACTTTATCCCCAACTTTTCACCCTCTCACTGGTCACTGTTAAAATCGTCGCGACGCTTTCTCGCTTTTATCCCCCCAACCCCCCACATACATTCACCTATCTATATAAAAATGAGGCAAAAAAAAAAAAAGAATCTGTGACCCGCACTGAGTGAGAGATAAAAAAAATCTAGTGAAAAAAAAGTAGACAGAACGAAAGAAAAAAAAATATATAAGGGAACTGGCAAACAGCAAAGTAATAGATGTCCCGTACCGGTCAGTCGGTTCGTGTCTTTTACATCACTATATACTCCACTCGGCAGTCCAGAGGGTCCACTTCGTCAATAAACAATCACAGCATAATAGAAAAAAAGAAAAAAAATTTATAAAAAAAGTTCTATACCCCTCTCTCCCTGATCCAATATCAGGCGTATCCATTGCTCTCACAACTTGGTCATAAAAAACCGCTACGCGTATTTTTTTTTTTTTTACTTTTTTTATCATTCAGTTTCTATATACTTTCCTTTATTTGATTTCTTTTGTCTCTTTCATTTCTGCAAAGGCGTGAAATATTTATCACCAAACATATGTGTGGTATATTGACTCTAAAAAAAATCACGCTTCAGGTACTGACAACTATAAATTAAAGTAATAAAAAAAAAAAAAAAATCTATAAAAAACATTATGCATGTATATCCAATTACAGGATTGATTTAGTACATTAATTTTTAAATATATTAATATATAAATACTTTGAAAATAATCCATTGAGGGCTTGACCAATGATTTTTATTTTTAAATGAAATTTGTGTTGAAAAAATTCGGAAGAAATGTGCAACTTGTCTGTTGACGATGTGAGAAATAATAATAAATAGGAATAAATATATGTGGGTGGTGAAAAAGCATTGACTTTTGTATGTGTAAAGAAAAAATGCAAAAGAAAATGTATAAATTTATATGGTTATGTACCGTGGGGAGCCACAGACTACGAGATATATTATATTACACTGGAGGACAGGTCCAGCGCAATGAAAACTAAGTGCATATGAGAATCCATGGGGTTATAGGGTAACGCATAGTTTTTTTTTTTATTTTTTTTTTTATTTATTTTTCATCATTCTATCTTACACTAGATTATATTTATACACATGTCCAAGGTCGTATATCACGGTCAAACATGCCAGAGTGAATGAAAAAATTTTTGTAAATTTTTCCAATTTTATTTTTTCTCTTCCCATTGAATTTTATCATTCCAATTTCTTTTTTTTGTGGATAATTTTATGTTTTTATTTTTTGTATATCTATGTTGTATAATTGAGAAAGTGTTAAAAATTGCCTTATGGTAGATTGTTTATGCTTCAAGCCGCTGAAGCATGTGTAAAGTTATAAGGGTTATATACGTATATGACAGGAAGTGCTCTGCTCCAGACTAAACTGTCCAACGAAGAGTCAAAAAAACAGCTCAGGACACACACGATTATACATATATTTTTTTTATTTCAACATTAATTTCTCAATTGCTATTCCACGAATTGTTTCTAACCTCTAAAATATAAAACTACACTAAACAAAGAAGTATTAAATTTTTTTTTTCTTAATATTAAACACAGCTGCTGCAACTTGTTTTTAAATTTGCCAAAAAAAAAAAAGCAAAAAATAAATTCATATACACGTATATTTAGCTTATTTAAATTGTAAAATTTTATATGTCAATAAAATGAAATTAATTTGAAATAGCAATGGTCAAAATGAATGAAAATAAAATGTTGAAAACTCAAAGCTCCTTTGATCCGTCAAGATCTGGTGGTTTGTGATTACAGACTCTTGTCTTGTCTTATAATTGTTATTGGTTTTGTGAGGGTATATATATATAGACTACATTGTTATCTATATATAAAGACGAAAATAGAAAGAATAAAGACAGATATATATTCTGCTGATGGTCAAGTCAGGAAGCAAAGCTTCAATGATTTTTGCTGGGTAAAAGTATATGAGTGAGTGAAATAGTCAACACATATATATGCAGTATGACAAGAGAGTTACTGTGACAAAGAACTAGTTTATATATAGTTAGTCTGAAGGTTAGTTTTGACTTTAATCCTGAATGGCCTCTTCTTGGAAAATAGTTGGTAATCCTACAGGATAGTTGATAGAGATCACCCAACTTACTGGACACTTCAATGCGCTTGAATCTTTAGAGGGGGTCCAACAGCATCAACCTTTATTTATATCTCTTAACTCATACCATTGTGCTTTTACTTGAAATCTCACCAAAAACCTATATACTTTCTGCATCATAATGTTCAGGCTTTTGCTGAAGATACCAAAACTTAACTCTCTCACTCGTTTTGTTGATACTTGCAAGTCCACCTTTTAAACTAGAGATGATTGTCTCTTTCTCTTTTGTCTGTATATACTTGCTGGATCACAAGAGACTTTAAACTTGGTATATAGAAACTTAAGTTAGCTATTGAGATGAAAATTCGTGGCTAACGTTTATTCCATGTTGGAATTACTCAGTCGTCAGTTAGACATATTACCAGTGTATTTCAATTTATAACCAATTTATCTAGTCATGTATATGTGGCCATTTTACTTGTCATACAAAACCAATTTTAAATTATTTTATTCATATAAGTATTCATTTGTATATGACCCGGAACAATTTTAAAAAGTTTATACAAAAAAAATAAATAAAAATGATTAAATATGCAACACGTTTGTTTTAACTTGATTTTGTAATATTATCACGTTTTTTTTTCTTTTTTGAAAAACCAAAATATATAAAATAAATAAATTTTTTTTCGTAAGAATCATAATTTTCGTTGTTAAAAAAATAAATAAAGCAAGTCCATCATTTATGATATGCTTTACGTTCCATACGTGATTCGGTATTTAATGAATATTGCATTTTTACTGCAAGCAAAATAATTTATTTATCATTATCATTATATTTTACATTTATTTTTTTCAAAGTGATATAGTAAGTCGTTTTTTTTTTTTCTTTTAAAGTGGCTTTATGGATGTGTGTATATATTTGTATACATGGTTCATAAAGTTATGTTCTGTAAAAAGCTTTTCAATCGGATGGGAATCGACGACGATCAACATGAATTTTGAAGAGTATCTGATAGCCAAGCACGCTCGCTTTTTAAATATTTAATGAAACATCCAAAACCGCAATATGAATTCTCCACCACGTTTTAACTCAATACCAATATACATTTGTATATTTGTAAAATATATGTGTGGTTTTTTGGTTTTTTTTTTGCCAACAAGTCCAGTATGTATTTGAGCCTTGATATACATTGATAGGCATTGGCCTGTATCAACCTTTTTTTGCATGAAAATGTGTGTATATAGATGTTGATGGATCAACTGACTGAGAAAAAAAGTCACGTTTTTTATACTTCTATGTTGGGGAGCTAGAAAAAAATAAAAAAAAAAAATATGCTGTATGTATATATACTTTATGATGGTTTTTTTAATATATTTTTTTGGTGAATGTCAGAAGAAAATGAATACCCTACACGCTTTGGTTTCCCAAAGGCATTTTCGGATTTATAGAATCCTTTCTTTTTCCACTCTATATCAACGTGTCGAGATAAAGCTGATTTTTATGTTGGAATATCGAGTAGTGTAGTTTTTCCTAGAGGGGTGTATATAGTTGAAAAAATAAATAAATAAAAAGGAAAAAAATGTACATGCGAAAGACACAATTTCATGAATGACGAAAAAAAATGAAAAATAAAAAATAAAAAACTCAGGGGACAAAATACACCCTTTCTAAGGACTCAATATACTACGATCCATCTATTTTATGCAAAAAAAAAAATTCAACCACGTAAAAATACCATTTTTTTACAAGCAAAAAGAAAAAATGATTTCAATTTTTTAAAGCTATTCCCTATTGTGGCTCATATATTGGACATACCGATCAATCAGAATGCACACCATAAGTAACAGGTGTTACTCGAATATAATCTTTTGACATTTACAAGTTTTTCTACTTTAAAATTTACTTTTTTTATTGATATGGAAAATATCACTATAACTAATTCACAGCAAATGTTACTGTAATAATCATGGCTGACGTAATTTCAGTATATCTAAATAAGTAAATTAGTGTAATCGAACTGATGTGTTTGTCTGCTTTCTCGACAATGAACGTTCCGGTTGAAAAATTTAAATCCGGATATTATTCAAGAGCTTGACCGATTTTCAGACTTTTCCAGCTTTGCGTCAATTTTTTATTCAATAAATGAATCACAAGGAAGTAAAGGTATATATCATCTAAGCTGTACTATACGAATCTGATCCCAGGCTCATATAGCGTCCTACTTGTCAACAAACATTCCGGTTGGAAAATTGAAATATGGATAATATTCAGGGAGGGTTGCTTTATATGTTGACCAGTTTTTGGACTTTTCTGACGGTGCATTCTTTTTTTATTGAAAATAGAAAACGAGAAAGTAAAGTATATTCCATCGGCTGTATTGTACGAACCTGACCCTAGGCTCTTAGCATCCTAATCGACAACAAATTTTCCGGTTGTAAAATTGTGATACGGATAATATTCAGGGGGGTTTGCTTTTTTGCTTTATGTGTTGACTAATTCTTAGACTTTTCTGACGTCGCATTCTTTTTTTATTAAATAAACAAAATATAAGAAAGTGAAGGGTACATCATATGTGGGCTGTACTAGACGAATATCTGACTCCAGGCTCATAGCGTCCTACTCGTCAACAAACATTCCGGTTGGAAAATTGAAATATGGATAATATTCAGGGAGGGTTGCTTTATATGTTGACCAGTTTTTAAACTTTTCTGTCGGTGCATTCTTTTTTTATTGAAAATAGAAAACAAGAAAGTAAATATTCCACCGGCTGCATTGTACGAACCTGACCCTAGGCTCTTAGCATCCTAATCGACAACAAATTTTCCGGTTTGATACGGATAATATTCAGGGGGGTTTGCTTTATATGTTGACTAATTCTTAGACTTTTCTGACGTTGCATTCTTTTTTTATTAAGTAAACAAAATATAAGAAAGTGAAGGGTACATGAGCTGTACTATACGAATATCTGACCCCAGGCTCATAGCGTCCTACTCATCGACAAACGTCTCAATTGGAAAATTAAAATATGGATAATATTCAGGGGATTTCGTTTTATATATCCACAAATTTTTAGAATTTCCCAGCTTGGCGTTTGCCTTTAAATATAATAATATATCCAGCCATGGGCCGGAGGCGCGGGGTCGCTCTCTCGACCAGCATAAAAAGTGTGAATTAAAATTTAGAAAAAAATTTGAAATCCATCAAAACAAAAGTATGTTTAACCGACGCAATTTAAGTATATAAAAGTCAGTCAAAGTTATATCAACTTACCTTGTAATTTACCTATCTAACCAAGGTTGTAACCCTGCATGTAGTAGTAGTTGACTTTAATGGCTGTGAGTCGTTTAAGGGATGAGATGGACGAACGGGTCGTTTTCCAGGGACATTTATAAATGACACAGCAGTAGGAAAGGCACAAAGTACATATATACTGCAATACATCCTCATGGTAAACTATCCTACACCGCGAAAACCAAGTATATTCGCGGTGTAAAGATACTGTACAATAGAAAAAGAAAGAAATAGTATAAAATTTTACCTCAAAATTCTCTATATATGCTTGTCCACTTATTTTTATTTAGAAGTTTATAAATATATGTGTTTAATGTATGTGCGAGAAACTTTTTAAGGGGTTTGAGTTAAATTTTGTATTGTGTGTATGAGGGTTAGCAAGACTTCTCTCTGTCTTATCATGATGATGGCGGTTTTAAATAGTCCAGCATGCACATTCACATGGATACTTGTACATATATTTGAAACCCATGCATACATTTTCCATTCAGTAAAAAGAGAAAGGGGAAGGAAGAAAAGCTGAGCTTAGATAATGGCTTCAGTTTATTAATGACCGGTCAGCTGGTTTTACCACTTCAATGTTCGGATTATCCCAGCATAAAATATAGTTTCAACAAAATATATAACCATATTCATTTTATCTTAAATTTGACAATTATTTATTTTTAGGTTAATTCAATTGCATTCAATTGCAGGATACTTTAATCATTGTCATAATTTTTTTGAGATATCTTTTTTCACTTCTATCGAACTAAAATTACGATGTTTTGAATGCATGCCAGCTTGAATATTCCCACACTTTGGCAAAATGTTGGAGCAAATATACTTTTTTTTTTATTTTTTTCCTCATTTCCTCATTCTTTTGCCATGTTTCTACTGAAGATGTTTATATGTATGTGCTTCAGTGATTAATGATTATGAGAAGTTTTTTTTTTCCTTTTACAACGTTAAATACCACAAATTACCAACGTCATTATATCCAAGTATATAAAAAAATGTATGAAACAGAAAAAAAGTTATATATAATTACTGTAATATAATTATTTCTATTTTTTTTTTTTTTAATTAAAACAAATTTCATTTCCATTCATAGTGGATGTGACAATTGGCAAAGTTTATATATCCAAACATAATTATTATTCTCATCATTTTAATTCATTTTTATTTATAAAGATTCAATCGAATAATAATTGTACAAATGACATCGTCTTGGGAATAACCAATATATAACCTTGCATCGTGACGGCACAATGACACTATCTCTTGAACAATTTTTTTATTATTTTGCAAACGGGGAATTAACCGTTATGTTTCTCTGTGTTTCTCATTGTGTCCCGCATATCAATATTTATTATTTTTTTATTATAAATTTTTTATTTTCTTATTCATTCACTGAGAGAATACCACGAATATTGTCTGCATATTTATTTTTGTCTTTTCATAATTTTCCTGAAAGGGGCAAAAAATATATATATTTTTAAATTTAAATATTGTTTATTTAATTGAGAAAAATTTTTAAACATTAATTTTCATTGAGACAAGTGAGGAAAAAAAATATTTAACTGTTATTACATTGGTGAGTGTCAAGAGGGAAGATTGGGCGTTGTAGAAAAAAGACCAGATAAGTTTACGTTTCTCGTTGGGATTAATTCCAGGCATGGATAAAGCAGGCGTTGAATGCATTAACTATGGATATAAATAAAGTCAAATTTAAGGGTACGAGCGCGTAAAAAAAAAGGTAAAATAGAGGTAAAATAAAGAGAGATGTGAAAGATGTATATTCGTTTCAATAGAAACGAGAGACAGAGAGAGAATCGCGAGGGCACCCAGGTAAAACGTCTATCTATGTTGTTCATGGGGGCAGGATGAAGTGTATAATTATCGTTGCGCAAGTTAGTGTATATAGTTGTGCGTTCCGTTTGGTTCCAGTCTGTCAGCTTGAATTATACTACAAGTTGCAAAGGAAGATACAAATTAGTTGTTGTATCTATAGATATATATTCAAGCTGTGCTATGATGGTGTCTGCAGGCATTAAAACATCCTTAAATGATAATTGTACTCATCTACTTGATACGCAAGATCGAAATCATTTCATGGATGACACCCATCATCTTTAAACACGAACCTTGTTATTTTTAAACCATTCAAAACTCAGTTTTTGTATATAATCTTTGTATTTTCGTGTTATAAAAATTTAATAAATTATATCAGTAAAATCAAGAAGTTGCAAGGGAAGGTCAGTAAGATTGACTAGAATTTTCTCTTGCAGTCTACAGTAAAAAATAATCAAAAAAAAAATTAAATAAGAAGTCATCAAAATAAAAATGTAACGTACGTTTATTTACTTTAAAAATAAATTACTAGATTACACTAAATATTTGTGCCATCTGCCGGGAAAAACTACTATAATAACTGCAGTAATATTAGCATATCATCAACTCGAAACTCCAATATTCCTACAAACTTTACAGTTAAAATTTAGATAATAATTTTCATAACAAGTGGAAATTAGTCACTGAAATAACGTCAACCATGATCATTATTATACATGATCAGTGATCACTATAGTGATATTTGTTGTGGATTTCTCCGTTCGTATTTTAACATAAAAAATAAAAAACAATTCAGAGGGTTTTTAAAATTGGGGCGTTAACGAAGGGACTTTGGGACTCCAGTAAAAATGTCTTGTGAGTGGCTAATTAATCGACGATAGCCTTTCACCACATCGAGTTATTAATGTTGCTGAAAAATAATACATGCAATGTTGTGGACCATTAAAACGCCAAGAGAGAATTTACAAGTCTCACGGCGCCAACTTTACGACATTCAGCTACGACGATACGCTGTAATGTTTCGGTGGCGTACTCGTCTAACTTCCAATATATACAACAATATTTATAAATAAATAAAAAAATAGATGTTTATATGTTTATAGAAAATACATGATAAATAAATAAATAAATAAATTTTATGGTAATGTTAGATTGGTATTTATATATCCATTACAACGATGCACATATCCTGTTTTGTATTATTTACCTCGTGAGTAAAATCAATGTTTTAAATTTTTCAAATTTTTCATCCAAGTTAATTTGGCTGCAGTTGTCAATTTATTTAAATTTATTTAAACATTATCATTTATTTATTTTCGATAAAATTTACTGAAAAATATTTCCCTTATTTACTTTTTTTTTTTTTATCTTCATTAAATTCATCATCATAAAACTGTAATATTTATTATCATAAAATTAATTAATTAAATTTAAAACGTGCTTTATTTTTAAGGAAAAAAAAAACTAAAAAAATTGCATGACAATATGCGTGAATATATATAGAAAGTTATAAGATCTAAGTGGTTAGATATGATGTGCCAAGTGTGTGTATACATATGCACTGCAGTTAAGAAAACGAGTAGAATGATCAACAAAAATAAAAAAAGAGTCATTGGATGCTAAGTAAGATGGGAAAAGCACGCATAAGTGTCTTGACATAAAAATAAAAGAGCCATATATACACAGAAAGCCAAGTTGAAAAATAAAAAGAAGAATAGAGACCCAGTGGTCGATGGCTCTTGATTTTATTTATACTGTTTACTTAATATAGTTAACTAACAATATACATGTATATTTATTAAGTATACAGGTATATATTGTTGAGTAGTTACTTGGAAACAATGACATCCTGGTTGTTTACTATGCAACCTGAGGCGCCATGTTCCAAATGATGATATCCCTCGAGTTAGGCCTATACACTATGACATGACTTTTGTAGTTGTTTAGTTTGTTATGCCTATATAACAAACATTTAAATAATCGTGAAAATACATACTATGTATAACAATACAAGTGCATATATATATAAAACACTTGAGGCGTTGATTCAAGATGTAACAAGTGCCAAGAATATGTCAAGAAAATGTCAGCACCAATCTACAATTAAGTGTTACTTCGTAATTTAAGTAATTCTCATTCAACAAATGCAACATTTATAAATGGAATCATTTAAAATTCTCTTAATTTTTATTTATCTAAATAATGCGTTTATAAAATATACAAGTATATCATTTTTATTATTTTTTACATAGACAAAAACAAAAATATATATAAATAGTTTTTTAGGGAATTTTAATTTCCTATTGTTTTCGCTTTTCATCTGGACCCCCCCCCCCGAAAATTTTTCTAAGTCCATTAATCTAAATACGATAAATCAACTGTATTAATAATTTTTTTATTTTTCATTTGTATATATGTAACAGTTTTAAAAGTAGATATTTTATGGAAAGTTCGTGCTTCCTGAAATATATAATAAATCAAGTATTTCCAATTTTAAAAAATTATATATTTGAAGCATATCAAACCAATCGAAGTCAAGTGAACGTCCGTGGAATTTCATTCGCTCCATATTTTCATGTCATGTTGGCCATTTTGTACATTTTAGTATTCGTTTAAGCACTTTACAACTTTTGCACGCAAAATTTAATGTTTTTTGAGATATTTACATGTAAATATGTATGTATAATATGAAATTGAAGTCGAAAAAACAAACAATGAGAAAATTAATATTGAAAAAAAATTTACAGTCTATTTTTTTGAATAGTCAAAAAAAAAAAACAACAAAAAATGGTGAAATTAGTGATTCATGATGCGTGAGGTATTTGTTACTTGTATATATCAAACACATTATGTGAACAAAATGATCATTCAATTCAGGGCTATACATATTGTAACCCAATAAAAAGTTTTTGGTAAAAAAATATATAAATTTTTCTATGGATATATATCGGTAGTTAAAGTCTATTGGACACATGGAGAATCCATATGATACAAGTTAAATATATATACACGATTCAGTACGAGTTGAGAATACAAAATATTTTTGATGTTTTCCAGTCTGGGGCGCACGTCGTCGAAGGCCATCGGTTGAACAAGATCGACAAGAATAAAAACTAAGAAATAGTGATGCGCGGTAGGTTGGGGAAAGTTAAAAAAAAAAAAAAAAAAAAAAAAAAAAAAACGGGGTGATGGGATTCATTCCCATACAAGTACATTTATTCCTATTTTGTAAAACAAGATTGAGTTTAGTGAAAAAAAAAATGTCAAACGATATACGCAAGTACATATATAATACGCTTCGAATGCGATAGCATTAAAAATTATCGCACGTAAACGTATGAAATATTAAAATAAATATCAAAAATAAAATATTAAATGAATAATAGTTTTAGACATATGCAGTATAAAGTAGATATATATTTATCATCGTTTATGAAAACCAATATGTATCAATAACTCGAAGGGGAACTCCCTCGTAAAAACAGAAAAAAATAAAAAAATTTATATGAATGACTGGAAAAAAAACGAGAAATAAATAAATAATAAAAAAATATATAAGCTATGTTTGCCGGTGGCCAAGAGATATGGTCATAAATGAAATAAAATGATATTTTGAAGATAAGAAATTGACAGGGTATAGAGCCGAGTGTCCGAAAAAATAGAAAAAAAAAATATGAAAAAGCTTTATGTGTATTATTAAGGGGTCAATAGGCAGGAATGAAGGAAAAAAAATAACTAAATAAAATGATCCATAGTTATAATAAAAAAACTAACTGGAACAGTTTATATGAAAAAAAAGTGGAATAGTGTTTGATGTTGTTGACGATATTATTGGATTAAACTCAGAATATTTAAAATATTATGTGACGAGCAATAAGGAAATGAAATTTATTATTGTAAAATAAAAATGTTACGCATGTTGGGAAGAGAGAAATTAAATTCCATATTGTATATTATTTACACGCGGGTTATTGGATAACATTCAATCGATGATTTAAATTTATAAATACATATTGATATTTCATTTGCAAAGTTACATTGAAAAGTTCGTACCCAGTAGCTTATAATATTAATTAGTTGATTAATTCATAAAATTTATATGGAAAATAAGCAACAGATTTTACGCACTGTATATTAAGAATAATAATAAACACAAAAATCTATTTTAAATAATTTGTATTGTTTATTCAAATTTTTTTTATTTTATAGTAAAAAAATTGAGTCGTTGGGGATTTGTGGTATTTAAGACAGATATTTTCTAGCATAGAACAAGTTCACATGCTCTATGCTAGATTATACGTGTCTTAAATGCCGGAAATGAAATTTTTTGTTTACTGAGATGTTATTGTTAGAACAAGAAGCTGAATTCAGGGATCTCCTGGTATAAGTTGGTGTGGAAGATAAGATTTGAACTCGAGACCATAAGCACTGTAGGCAGGACTCTTACTAACTTAACAATTAGCCAACTCGATGAAATACGATGAACAGTTGAGCTATATTTTTTTATTTGAAAAAAAATACAACTTAAATTTGGAAAAAATGAATTAAAAAAATCACTTAAATATTAAAAGAAATTTTTTTATCTTCATTATCAATTAAGGGTCCACGTTGAGCGCTCGGGGCTCAAAAAAATACAACGTTGCTCAGGTAAAAATTAGTAAAAAATTTAAATTGATTAAGATTAAAAAAAAATTTCGAATATAATTAATCATAACTTGTTTAATAATTGACGAATTTTCTTGAAACTTGGAATAGGCTTTCTTCATAATCTAGCGATACGGCACGACTAAGTGCTCACGCTTTTTACAGCGGCCCGCCGTAATATTTAGCGTAAAGTATATCATCAGCTCAAGACTAGAAATATTCCTGCAAACTAAACTCGAAGTTTAGATAAAATATACCAATAATTTTCATAACAAATGGAAATTATTCAACGAAATAACGTTGGCCATAACATTTGCTGAGGATTTCTCTCCTTGTAGTGATAATATAGCTGATGAAAAAAAGTATCTTGTTGTTGTTGTTGTTGATGGAGACTGCCATACGTCACTCTACCCTATCTTTATACTTTTAAATCGAAATACTATTCATACACACTAAGGCACTTTAGCTTTTACCTTCCGTTTTGAAAATTGAAATTGAAATACTAATGACTATTACAAACCCACATTTCCTTTATAAATATTTTTTAAAGATTCTTGTACAGTTTTTTTTTTTTTTTTATTTATTTTTGTGATTTTTAATTTTTTTTTTTTTGTTTCAGGTGGCTTTTAATGTTTGAAGAAACGGTCATTACACTTTTGTAAGTCGCTAATTTTTCCATGAGTTAACGTTATATCTGTATATATTTTTTACTGTTGAATGTAAATATTTGAGAATAAGTATTGTACAGGTTGATATGCCTTTGAGCAATTTTTAAAGGTGTGTTGCACCTGCATAAATAAAATACAATCTATACGGATTTTGATGGTTATACAACAATGTGCATAGCTGTAAGAAGGAAACTCCATTTCCGGAGATATTTATTTATTTTTTTTTTTTAATATATTTATTCATATAAATCTATTTTCATCCGTTATTACGTTGGTAATGAAGAACATGTTGATCTAATGCAGAAACCATGTTTCTAGTCATTGTCACTGGAGCTTGTCTCGTCTCACTTGACCCCGTTAATATACTGGGACTTCCTATACATGATATTCTACTGTTGTCTGATTGTGCATTCGTCCTGTCATTTCATCAACTATTCTGCATTATCTTTTGTCTATATGCAATGTCGTATTCCATTCAGACTCTTGCGAATGTAAAAAAAAAACAATTGTTCAGAACAAAAAAAATATGCATTATGGGATTCAAATTTAGTTTGCTCAGAAGCATCTAAATAATTAATGAAAAGTATTTTTTTTTTTTTTTTATTAAAAAACACTTGTTCTAAAATAAAAACAGTCGTTTTGGGTTATTTTTTCTCTATAATACGGCAGCAATCCGCACTGCTAGGACGTTCTAATTGTATGTCCATATTATTCATTGCAATTATAATTTTTATCGATTATTTTTCTTGATTTTATTGATAATAACCCTAATCAAACGACTGCTCATTCCTAAAATTTTCTAAAAATCATATTGTAAAACGACTTCCAGCGATGTATATTCTGGAAATCCATCCATAGAAAATCCTGAAATCAGCGCTGTCCATTTTTTTTTTAAAGAAAATAGTAACAAAATAAAACATTTTAGCATGAAGTTTGCTGAAACATAGTGATTTTTTCATGAAGGAAATCATTAATCACTGAATGTAAATAATTTTGGTGTCACAATCATTATCAAAATCATCACAACCATTCATCCTGACAATCATCTTTTAAATAATTCATCATAACCAGCATTGAAATAAAAAAACTACAAAATGTATCATAGCAGGTGAATCAATGTTGCTTAATATACTTTTATTATTTGGCTTTTAATATGAGCATATGCCCATCGTCTGCAATTTATCGCCAGCGGGGGTTAGGTGTTAAATGAATGAGAGAAATAATAATGTTAAGTCAGGTGTTGGAATATATGAATTTGGATGTGAGCATTTGCCAATCTCATATTGTACATGAATTTATATTTTTTCATTTCAAATGCAGCTGCTATTTCAAATATCCTTTGTATTTTTTTGCATCATTTTTTAACATATTTATTTGCACAGATAAACAAACCAAAAAATAATTATATTTTATAAATTATATCATTTTTTTTTAATATGTAAAAAAAGTTTTGCACTCATTTGAAAATGCTTGATTTAAACATCAAATTTAAATTTTATTTTTTGATACTTTGTACATGAATATCGATCAAACGTTTGTGAAATTTTGAACCCTTTGTTTTTGCATCTATTATTTGAAGTTTTTTTTTATGCCTTCATTGACCTGAGTGTAAATAAATTGTTAAACAAAATTGAAATAAAAATAATTAAAAATGGATAAATAGTTGTAGCAATGTTTTGTTAGATGCCGAACAAGAAGTTTAAATGAAATTAAAAATTTATCGGATTACAAGTTTATAAACAAAAAAAAAAATAAAAATATTATGGCCAATTGAAGTGTAGAGAGAATGAATTTGCTGGCTATTTATTATTTTGATTTGTATATTATTCAAAAGTATTTATATATCTCATTGTGACGATGGACGTTTTGATGATTTAAATGGTTCAGACATTGATACCTACGATATTATGACATGGAGTAGTAGACATATAGCCCCAGCATTTTGTAAAAGAGTACAAATTACTGGTTTCCGTTTTGTCGATTGGCAGCATAACACACTAGAACGGATAAGGCGTGCCAATCCATGAGCAGGTTTTTCATCAACATTGATATTATATGTATGAAATTGTTCAGTAGTAACACACCTTTAATTTTTAATTTGATCTATTTTTTCATATTATTAAATTTATGATTATTTTTCAATTGAAAACACGGAGAGAAATATATTACTGTTGTTGGATCCCGTGATAATCAAAAGCTGTCAAATGTATTCCTAACGTCTTTTAAAATTTTTTATTATTTTTATTTTATTAATTAACCTGAATAAAAATGCGTTAAAACAAATGATTTATTTTTTAAAAATTAATAAACACGTTACATTTTTATTTTGATGGCTCAAACAATGACTTCTCATTTCATTTTTTTTTATTTTCTTTATTTTTACTGTAGGAAATTTTAGTAAATCCTGATGGCTTCCACACACGCATCTACTAAATTTCACTGTAAACTACAATAAAATATTATTGCAGCTAATTTAATATAATAATATTCAAATTTGTTATTTTTAAATTCAAATTTAAATATATATTTTTTTTCAACATTTATACATTGATGAAATGCGGATGCTTAAAGATATTTCTCATGTTCGAATGATGGATAAGAAGAATGTATAATATAATCGTGACACGTATCGCATCGTGCTTGGCAAAAACATATACATTTTTTCCATTGCATTCCAGGAAGTTTGCTTATTAAAGGATCGAATGTGCAATGCACCCAGACACCCGCATCACTTTCTGAGTAAAGCAAACGTGCAATGAATTTTTTTTTCAATTTAAATATTTCATTTTTATATTATTTTTAAATTTTTATTCATTCAGAATTTTGTCATTAAATTTTATTTAAAATATATTAATCCATAAAATATTTTTTGTATATTTTAAATATAATTTCAAATTTTTTTTTTTGTCCCACGAATATTAGCATTGGATAACCATAAAAGTGTTTTATTCATTTTTATGTTGCATTATATTATTTTTTATTTTTTTGGGTGTGGAGAGACAGAGCACTGTCGACCAACTTCCTGTCTTATTTACAATATATATATTTTTCATTTATGTATATTCTCATAATCAGTATCCGCGACAAAACATATCGATGACGTTAAAAACACACCCGGATACTATTCCGCATTATGATGGAACTTTATGTGGTTTAAACTTCTTTCCTGTTGATTTTTAATTTAATTTTATTTCATTAATTACATACTTGATTATTCCCACCCATAATTTATGCATATTATATAAATAAAATTTATTTATCTATTTTTATTATTCAATATATTAATTTTTTTTATATTTGCAAATGATGATATCTCTTGACTTGATAATTATTTAATTTATAATTTTATACATCTTTGGTTTACTTTTTATATACCTGATAAATTAAAGTGAGAATATTGCGAAATAAAATAATGTATTTCAGTTAAATAACACAAATTGATAGTATCAAAATATATATTATCTTGATACGTACGTAACGCATATAATCATTTATTGCAGCACAATATATATCTCACGTTTTACAATGAATAATACCGGTGCACGGAAGGAAAACTACGGGTGGTACAATATCTCTTTAACATGTATATATATGTAATCTTATTCAAAATTAAAATACATAAAAAATATATATATTTTAAATAATTTTAAAAAAAAAATACTTTTGCATGTGCCAAATAACATAATACTTAATTTTTAAATGACAAATTAATTTTTGTTATTTTTTCTGCGATGATAATAATAATTGTACATATAATTTTATCAAAAAAATTTTACAAGTTGTATAATTTTAAAATTTATAATACTGACATATCTACCCTTTTTACTTTTTTTTTTATTTTTATACTCATGTTGGCATCATGAAAGCGCGAAAGACCTCACGCTCGCGCGTTTTCGACGCTTATCGTAGCCAAGTGAATGTATAATAAGTGACAGGGTTCCGTGTTCATGCACTTGGGCCATTCTTGACATGTAAAATATATTGTTATACATATATATCTATAATGTTATGTATGTTTATGTTGCAATTTTTAATGCATTTATATGTGTGAATTAATACAGATGTAAAATACACACATATAAATATCTATGAAAATAAAACCCCCTCGAGGCGTCCGTCTGTCTGTCTCAAAAACGTGTGTTTGATCTACGATCTTCCGGTGATCTTATCCAAACTCGTGCTTGCGCGCAAAACCTCAACTTTTTTTCCTTTTCTTTTTCTTATTTTTTCATATATATATTTGCAATTTTAAATTAAACTAAACCAAAGAAAGACCAATATATATATGTATTACATTTTGCGATCATCAAATTTGATATGAAATGATAAATATACGCAAAATTGCTTTAAAGACAATTTGTAACTTCCGGTTTTATTTATTATTTTTAAAAAATCAACGATTAACATCATGAAAATATCACACATGTATAAAACATATGCGTTTTTTGATTGAATATACGAATTTAAGATTTGTTTTGACAATTGGTAAATGTGTGTTTAGTCGAGTTAATAACACAGTGTTTATTTTAAATTACTGCTGTATATTATGTTTATGATAATTTTTTTTTTTCATTCTATTTTTCAATTTGTATTATTAAGCCAGTTTTTTCATATTAGTGGATTAATAATATGGTTTTAGGGTGTTTACATGCGGATATATCGACATTGTTATCGGCACTGTATTTTATTTATGAGTAATTATTTACAGATTTATACAATTATTTATTTAATTTTACAAATTGTCTGTGGCTTTCTTTTTTTTTTCTCCTGAACTTGTGCTACATGATTATGACGAATCAAATGGTTATAATAAAAATACACAGCAATACAATCAGGCGTTATAAGTATATTTGAAAAATTCAATGACATTTTCGTCAGCATTCTAAATTTCTTATAAATATAATAAGTAAAATCTTTAAAAAGTACTTCTTAGATTTTCTGTTAGCATTGCTTTAGGCCTACTCGATATTTCTGAAACAAAAATTTTAATTTTTCATTGTTTTTCAAAATTTTTGATTTTAGTTCCGACGAAAGAAAAATAGATGGCGCTGAAAATTTCCAGAGTAAGCGCCATCTATTTTTTCGGTCGGTTGACTAACAGAAATTAATAGATTAATAAATTAAACAAAAAAAATAGAATTGATGATGGTTAAATATGAGAACCTATCGATTTCAAAACGAAGCATCATTTCATCGTTTTCATAAGAGGATCATAACCGTTTTCATTGCATGTTTAATAATTTTTTATCCGTTTAATATCGTCATTCTGTTTATATTCATATCTATAATTCTGCATCTAATTTATTCATATAAATATATCAGGGTAAATGTCAACAAGACACATTTAAAAACGATGTAAATATTTATCTATTTTATTCATTTTTAAAAATTTATTCATCTGCATTATTTTATTCATTCATTTATTATTTATAATATCTAAATGCATTTTATTAAAAATAAACAAAAAAATTTTATATGTCGACTGATATAAATACATATAATATATGAACTCAAGATGTATATATTTAAGTAATCAAAAATCAAATGTATGCACTTATCGTGTCCCAATCGCCCACAGGCTTGGCTCTTGATAAAATAATGAATGGCTTTATATGTATTATGTGAATATTTTTAGTATATATGTATATACATTGATTTAACTATGGGTTTCAATAAAAATATAAAAAATAAAAACAAAATGATAACACCAAAAAGTCAAAAAGCCAAATAATAATAAATTTATAAAAATCACTGTCTGACTATCTGATTGCTGAGCATCATTCGATTACATCTTTTCGAAATATATATATTCATTTTGATGGCTATTTAATATTGTAATATTGACCTGTCGAGACTACACTTCAAAAACAGCCGTATAATATTCTCATCATGTCAGCAAAATACATAAAAACAAAAGACAGAATATAAAATAAAAAATTTACAAAAATATATATATAAATTCTAAAATATAACCTTCAAAAATAACTAAAATAATAAATAAAAATAACAGATATTTTTCAAAAAATTATCTACTGATTTTTTTTGATGACTGACTGACTGACTGATTGATAATAATGCAGTGTTATTTGATATATATAAAAAAGAAAAAAAAAAAAAAAAAAACACTTGCATGCATATGGATTACAAAATGAAACCATATGAATTTCTCAGTTTTATTATTGTTACGACTACCACTAGAATAACTCCATGATAAAGGACAAATGATAGTGAAAAAAAAGGAAAAAAAAAAACACAAAAAGAAGGGCAATGTCTGTATAAATAAAATTAATAAATATCTATGTGTATTGTTTTAGTTTACATCATAAGGGATCAAAAGGTGAAATGTATATTTTACCGGGGGTGGTTTTTTTTATATACAAATAATATAAAATTGATATATATATAAACAGTGTTAATTTAAGTATAGTCTATATTGTAAAAAGGGGCATCTGCTTTCTCTACTGACAATTAAACGAAGCCTTCGGAAGCCCATGAAAGTTTTGGTGAACGACCATTGAGTAGTCAACAGCTGCCCATCTGAATACTAATTTTAAATGTTTATACAGTTTGTCCCTTGTACATCAAAACTTTGATGCTTCTGTATATATTGTTACATACATATATTAAGTACACTTTAAATATATATTTATGACACCCTCGTCTGTAAAATTTTATATTTTTTATTTTATTATTAAATTTTATACTGACTGTCTGTGTTTTTGTTGACATAAATATCATACAGACAACAATTAAAATACCACGTGTGCTTTGAAAAAAATATAAATGACATATCAGTTGAATTAGTTTTGCTTTCAAGCAAAATCTATATTTATTTTTTCTTCAGTGGGCATAATTTCCATACTGATTTCACGCTTGTCATGTGAAAAGCAATCGCCTTCAGCCCCTTTTCATAATATACAAGCAAATATTTATAAAGATGTAAGCGTTATTTTGATAAGCGGACACAAATCGAGATGAGTCTTTTTTTATTATACAGATATATATTATGAGAGTGAAGAGAGGTTTTTTAGAGCAAAGGGGGTTCAAAGTGCGAATATAAACGCGTCGACGAGTTTCCCTTGGGGATATGACGCCCGCGATATTATGATGGTAGTGGTGGCAAAGGCCCCAAAATATTGGGGTGATTTCAATAGGGGCTGAAACACGATCCATGTGTTTATAATTCACTCAAGACTTTTTAACACATCTTATTATTGCAATTGAATCATAAAAAAAAAATGTAAATATAGTTAAACTTTTAAAATATTTAAAAACATAAAAAATAAAATAAAGAATTTAAAAGCTTTGACACATACATACATACGTTTTTAATAAATTTAAATCGGATCAATAGTTTATGCACCTAAAATCATGGATTTGTCACGGTAAGCTGAGAATGTCCACGTGCATCAATAGGGATAGAGAAATGAAAAAAAAATATAATAGAAAAAAATAAAAAAGATGAAAATAAAAAATTAAAAAAAAAAAAAAGAGTGTGAGCTCTCTGCATGGGCTAAATTGTTGGTAAATTTGATACATGCATGTAAAATACACTGGTACCAACGTAAGACTGTTAAGGGTGTTGTGTAAAATATTTTGGTCCCTTTTTTTTCATCGGTTACCCTATCAGTTAAACTACCCCCTCGATGCAAGACCAGAAATGGCATGAGTAGAGGAAATAAAAAATAAAATAAGAAAAAAATTTGAACGAGAGAAAGAAAGGATGAATCAAAGAGAGAAAAAAAGAGACAGTTGGTATTTCTGAAAAAAAAAAAAGGGGATGATGGTGCAAGCACGTGTGTAGTTGCCAGAAAATCTCACCCTCAATTTTTATAGTTTTAGTGCAAGGTGCCAGCATGATCATTGTGTTTTACATTCAGATGACAGTTTGTTTGCACTTGTAGAAATATTTTATGGCTTTATTATTCAGCTGAACGAGTATTTTAAATATTCCATTATTAATAACATTTTATTTATCGTTAAATCAACGGCTGTCTACAATTATTTTTGTAATTCAAAACATTTTTAGACATAAAATTACTTGACCACTGATATAATAGCCTGAAGTTTTTATTCTGTATAATGTGACTTGGTATATTATTCACGTCAGTTTAGAGATTAATATAATAATTTATATTAATAATGACGATTGCAGTTGAATTGAAAAAAGTACTTAACGAGTAATTAACAGTGTCCAAATTGACCCCTAACAAACATGTATTTTCCATTATCGTTTTATTGCTAATAAACGATCAGCACATGCGTTTGACTTTTACTTTAAGAAATCTTCAAAAAAAAAAACAGCAAATTATACTCGTAAAGTTCTCTCTTTTGTCTTATTGATATGTTGGAATTTATTAATTTCAAATTTGTAATAAACAAATATTTATTTCGATAAATTAATTATTTATCAAGACTTTTAACTATTTCTTTGATAACTATTTGTATAAAATAGCCATGCCATTGCTTTATGTGTTCAAATTAAAGGTCTAAATCAAAATGATGATTTATTCCAACTAGATTGACTTGAAACTATTCATTTTTCTCAATATTATTGCTACACTTTTGTCTCATACATAAAAAATATTCCACTATATTTCTTCTTGATTGAATCAAATTGATTTGATTCGATAAAATCATAGACTTATTATTTTTATTATTCGTAAATATACATATAAAAAATATCGAATGATGAGGCCAATAAAAAAAAGTAAATATAATTTTTTTATTATATTCAATTCCACGTATCATTTTACACAAGCTACTTGTAATTTTATCACAGTATATCTCATATTTCCATCGTCTTTTCCCCTTCATATATTCAATTGACAATATCATGCTGGGTTTGAGTTTTTCATTGACCCCTCTTTGGCGATCCATCCATCCATCAATCACTCTCTCATGATCCGCAATGCGATGACGCGTGCATAATGTCGCTATTGACCATCAATAATGGTCGATAACCTTTTTGTTTTTTTTTTTCATTTTTATATTATCCGCTCCTTTCGTCTTGTTCTTATTTTTTTTTTTTTTTTTTTATAAATTTTATTTGATTTTTTTTTTTGTCATTTATGCCATGTCCCTTGGACTTTTTTTTCTCTCCTCGTCATATAAGCAACGTCAAGAATGATTTATTGTCTGACAGACGCGCGCCAGTTCGAAAACTTGTCCTGCTATATGTCCATCATGTTACTGATTAATGCTCTGATTAATTTAACACTAAAAACAACTTGACTAACCATAACTTCTGTTTAAAAAATAAAGAAACAAAAAAAATATGGTGTATATCTCATATTTCATAATATTTTTTTTTTTTATTTACATATACAACGAGTTTTAATTTTATTCGAAATGTTTATGGTATAACAACATTTTTCATTAAGCTAAAAATATATATTTCAAATAAAAATTACATTATATACTTTGGAGTTTGTAAAAAGTCTTTGATCCTTAAAAGTGCAATCTTTCATGTACTTGATACATCAAATTTTCTATGTATTCTTTCATATAAAAACGGAGAAATTTGATTCATTTGATAGGTTCTTACACTTGACAATGAGCAATTGTAATATTTCATTTGTTTTTGTTTAATTTATCAATTCATTTACGTTGCCAAACCGTTGCTGAGTGATAATTTTATTCCTTTACGAATAAATTCCCAGCCTACCAAAAATATCCGGGAATCATTTCTAGAAATGTTTGACAACACTCTATTCACTTCGTATGACAAAAAAACTAAAAAATTCTTCAGATAAATATTTAAAAATAATATATCTATATATATTTTTAAATCCAAGTAGAATACTGTAAGCATCACCGAGGTCAGTCGAGCAATTGAACCGTAGCACTCAGTATCATTTGTTCATTTTTCATTCCACACAGATATATACTCATATCCACTCATACGCCACGTACACCATCAATATAAAATTCTCTATATGCCAAATATAAAGCTCAAACGTTCAATTTTTATTGATAAAATATACATCACTTTATTTTCATCAATTTCTTTTTCATATATTTTTATCATTTTATTTTTTTATATTACTTTCAGTTCAGGTGTTTATCCTTTTTTTTTTAATTATATATTTTTTTAATTTTCATTTCGACATGAGCTTTTTCTTTTTCATTTATTACAAATGAAAAGATTCCACTGAGGCTTTTCACAGTTTTATCGCATGTATTGAACGGGCGTCGATCAGCCGAGCAAGCAATTGGAATCACGTTTATCCATGGCTATAGAATACCCTTGGTATAAATGTCCACATTCACATACTCTATATGAACATGTGTGCACATAAAAAAACTCAAAGCATGGTGAAAATTGTTGGAAAATAAAAAGCGATTCGCAATTTTAATTTTCTTTTTCCTTTTTTTTTTTTGTTTCTCTTAATTTTTTTTTATTTTGAAACTAAAAAAAATGTGATAATAATTAAATTAATTCATTAAATAGTAAACTAGAAATTAACTGAAAAACGAGAAACATTTTATTAATTTATTATGAAATAAAAACTAAAGAAATTTTATAAATTTTTATTGTTATTTTTAGCTGAATCTATAATAGTTGTAAACGATACAATTTATACATTTAAACAGTTAATCTAAAACCAGAGCAAGACACCTTAATATTATGCGGCGCGCAAGTCTCATTATACTTGTAAACTAGTATACGGTCTTGAAAAGAGAGTACACACCTAAACCACACGATTCTCGAACGTATTCTCGTATATGTTTAATATAATATACGTATATAACTTTCCTCCCTTTTTTCCCTCTTGCCATTTACTATCCCCATCATTTCCTCTCTTAATCCAACTTTTATTTTTGCCAACTTTTAATCGGACTAAACGAATATATTCCATGACATGAAAAAATATAAATTCAATGTCATTTTACGTTATTAAAAAACTTTTTCTAACTAAAAAGCCGCAATTTTTAAAAAGCTGTTTATTAATCATTATTCAGATAATCAAAATACGTGGAGCATAAGAAAAATTTCAAAATTTCCAAGTATAAAGTTAGATAATTTACTGGATAAAAAAAAAATTAGGCTTTTTTTCACAGTTACGAAAAACTATGGGGTTATAAAATAAGACAAAAGAAATCGTATGGAAAAAAAATTAAAGAAGTTTGGAGATTAGTTTTTTTATAATTAATAATTAAAGTATGAAAAAACTCGTTTATGGAGAAATTATTGAAAAAAGCTAGAGACCTCTTGCGGATGGCTGGTGAAAACACAATATTTCTATGAGTGCGAAAGAGACAAAAAACAGAGGAAAAATGTTGTTTCTCGCTCTCACGAAAAAAATCGTCGAAATCCCTTGAAAAAAGAAGAAGGAATAGGCGAGGGGCTTCCGCAACGTATCCGAAGAAATTACACATTCAGCTCGAAAATTTATTTTTTGGCAAAATTTTAAACCCATGTTGAAGCGTAATTTATAATTTAATAAAATATTCAACGAAAAAAATCAAAAGTAGGCTCAATCTAAAGAGGGACATCGATATATATAGTAAAACTATTATTATTTATTTTTTTTAAGCATAATTCAACAAGATGAAACC
>JAPYYR010001980.1:0-22250 GCA_030523065.1 Aphidius colemani
TATATTTTACGGAAACATTCAGTGCAAAAGCATACAGAAAGCAGGAAATGGCGGACAATCAAACACAAATTGGCACCACTCTGCTTATACCCACTCTATTTAAATATATGTTATCAGCGCTCTCATGATTCGGCGACGTATACCGTCCCATCTGCAGATGATTTTTTCTATACAAGGTTTTTTCTATACAAGTTCTATTCTGTCTCTAGTCTTCATGGTAGATGCATTTTTCAGCAAAAAATAAGTTTTATAAATTTTTTTTATCGTTTTTCAGTAGAAAAAAAAAAATTATTACATAATCAGTTACGCATTGAATGCATTCAAGAACAATGTCTTCTTGTGTAGAAATAATTGATGATATTGAAGATTTGATATCGTCTCAAAATATAACCCCAAAGGAAAGATATAGTTCAAGAAAAAACGTGACAATAAGATCGAAGCCAAAAGCACAACATATCAACGGAAATGTCATTGTGAAACCTGAAATTTTAACTAGTGTCGTTCCTGGTACCCAAACAATCTATGTTAAAACTTGGGGATGCACTCACAACAGTTCAGACAGTGAGTACATGGCGGGTCAGCTGACTGCTTATGGTTACAATTTAACTGATTGTCAAGAAAAAGCTGATCTTTGGTTATTAAACTCCTGCACTGTTAAAGCACCTTCGGAAGATCATTTTCGTAATGAAGTTGAAAATGGAAAAAAAGCAGGAAAACACGTTGTTCTAGCCGGGTAATGAAATACCGTAATACCAATTGATCAAACAATTCTTAGTTCTCTGTATAAACTTTCATATGGCCAAATAACTAAATGACGAGAAAAATTTACCTTTCCTCTGAAAAGAATATCAAAGCTTAAAACTAATTTTATATGTATTCTGTTATCGTTATAGATGTGTACCTCAAGGAGCACCAAAGACTAAATTCCTTCAAGGTATGAGCGTCATTGGAGTCCAACAAATTGATCGTGTTGTTGAAGTCGTTGAAGAAACGTTAAAAGGCAATACAGTGCGGCTCTTAGGTCAAAAAAAAGTTTCAGGAAAAAAAATTGGAGGTGCTTCATTGTCGTTGCCGAAAGTTCGCAGAAATCCGCTGATAGAAATAGTAGCAATAAATACTGGCTGTTTAAACCAATGCACTTATTGCAAAACAAAACATGCTAGAGGTGAATTGGGAAGTTATCCACCAGAACAAATTATTGAGAGAGCAAAACAAGCGTTTGACGAAGGTGTTTGTGAACTTTGGCTAACATCAGAAGATACGGGTGCATATGGCCGAGATATTGGCACAAGTTTACCAGAACTTCTCTGGAAATTAGTTGACATCATTCCTAATGACTGTATGATGAGGATAGGAATGACGAACCCACCCTATATACTTGAACATCTAGATGAAATTAGTAAAATTCTCAAGCATCCGAGAGTTTACAGTTTTCTTCATGTTCCAGTACAATCAGGCAGTGATCAAGTCTTAAACGACATGAAAAGAGAATATTTAAGATCTGATTTTGAAAAAGTTGTGGACTTTTTACAGGAGAAAGTTCCTGGTGTCACTATTGCCACTGACATAATTTGTGGGTTTCCAACTGAGACTGCAGATAATTTTGAAGATACAATGAGTTTGTGTAAAAAGTACAAATTTCCATCTCTTTTCATTAATCAATTCTTTCCAAGACCTGGTACGCCTGCTGCAAAAATGGTGAAAGTTCCAACTCAACAAGTAAAAGAAAGGACGAAGAAATTATCCCATTTCTTTCAGAGTTATGAACCTTATAGACACAAAGTTGGAGAAATTCAAAGGGTATTAGTTACAGAGATCTCTCATGATCAAAAGCACTTTGTTGGTCATAATAAGTTTTATGAACAAGTATTGGTTCCTATGAAAAAAGAACTTATGGGAAAAATGATTACTGTTAAAATTGTCGAAGCTTCAAAACACTCGATGAAAGGCGAGATTATTTCAACTCGTAAAACACTACAAAATAACATAATCTCAACGACTTCAAAAGGGTTACGATGCTGGAAATATGAAATATTTACTTTTATAGTTATTTTCGTTGCTATTTTTATACGAATATTATGGAAATTGTTTTATATTTAATGTTTAGAGATAAGAGTTTTTTAAATACACATGTATTGTATAAAATTATCTTTGATTCGTACTGGATAGAATTATTACTTGAATTCCATACTCTTACATTATTTCAGGTGTGTCTGGATCTCTAAAGATCTAACCTACTGGAGTAAGTATGAGCTTAATTAGTTTCTTCTTCATTAATTTAGCTCTATCAATTTGACTATCTGATGATATATGAGCGATTAAATTCAATATACATCTGTCACAGCGTCTCAATTCACCAACATATAATTCAAGTCAAATATTAACTATTTTATATTTTTTATATTATTTTTTGAGTATAATTATTATTAATATTGATCTAAAAAGTACAGGTTGTTGTAAAAGTATTACTAAAAAGTAATACAAACAATAATTCAATAAAAATCAGCATAAATCATGATAACAATACTAATCGCAGCTTTAGTAATATTTACCTTTTGTTAACATCGTTTCACTTTTTGTTGTAAAATTTTGTTCTTTAATACTTTTCTTATTGCAATAGTTGGTGTACTTATTTAAACCAAGAAACCAAACCTTCATAAACTATACCAAACGCAAAAATATAAAGACATAATAACAATATGTAATGTTTTGAGTTAGATAAAATTTTTTCAGTGACTTTTAAAGTGGCATATTTTTTTCAACATTTATTTAAACATTCATTTCAAAATTTATTATATGTTTAAATAAATGTTTGAATAAATTTTTAAATTAATGTTTAAAAAAATTTGTATAAAATACCCGATTAAAAAGTATTAAAATTGAAGATATAAAACTTACCTTTTATATTTTACAACACTTATATACTTCATTCAAGCTAATTCTAACAAAAATTCGCCCCTTTCATATCTAGGATATGTTTATTATTATTTTAATAAAATAACTAGGTTGCCATGGTTATTATTAACAATTAGAAACTCCAGCATAATAAAGAAATGGGTACGAATCGCTATTTTTTTGATATTGAAACGTATACGAAATGAGTACGAATTGTTATTCTTTTGTTGATGAAATGTGCACGAAAACTTGTTGATCAATCAGACCGCAGAACTCATTCATAATCTCAAAATATTCTATTCCTAAATTAACAAATCCGTAATAAAATCTAGTTCAGGAATTTTATCTTATTGCTGCTATTGAAATAGTGCTCATTTCAATCGAGCAAGCTTCCGTCAGGGTTGTTAGCCAATTGAAAAATTGATTGAACTAATTTCTTCATTCTTGGGATCTTTCTTTTTTTTTGGTTTTTTAACAGATAATAAAAAAGCAAAAAAAGTACATGTAAAATTGTTAAAATTTAAACAAAAGAAGAATCTTGGAATCTGAAATTTTTACACATGAGTTACTTTGTAAGCGTATTTTGGTAAAATTTCAAAGCGAAAAAAATTTTTTCATGAAAGGAATGCACCCAACGATCTTTCAAATTATCATCATTAAGAAAAAAGTTGTAAAAATAAAAAAACAATATGTTCTTATATATACCGTATTTAATTTCAATGAGACTCTTGAAAAAATTACTTTTTTGATAGTATAACTATAATCATTTATCATATCAGTATTATTGATATTAGTTTTGAAAAAACCTTTAACGGTCGTGTCACAGGTATTAATATTTTACATTCACTTTTTGTTTCAACAAACTATTTTCATTGGCCAGTTGTTTATATTTTTTGCAATACTTATTTTTATTGTTATTAATATTATCATTTACGATTTGTGCATGTTGTAGAAATTTTGGTACACTTTTGTTGACAACATGATACAATAAATTCTTAATTACTCTAGTCAAGCTTTTAGTATTAAATTTTTCTAAAATTTGTATTTATAGATTTTTATATTATGATATTCACAATTATGTTCGCCTTTTTCATTTATCTTCAATATTTAATAAGTGAAGTACTAAATATTTACTTAGAAAAACGATAAGTAACGAATAATAAACTCTTATGACTTTCATGAGTGTTGCAGAAGTCGAATTATTAAACTGTTTGTACTTTCTAAGCATTAATATTGTTCATATAACTAGAAAATAAATATGGTTTATGGTGGAAATTCTTTGTAAATGATAACTCATTCTTTCTATTTTCGAAAGCTTTTTTACATTTAATTGTAGTGTAAACACATTGGAATCCTTAACACACAGATGTAATATTATTATTATTATTTTGAACCTAAATTTTGTTTCAGAAAGATTGGTTTTTGAACCGATTATGCATTCAAGTATAGCTTCAATTTGTTTTTTTTTTTTTAAAATAATACTGATGTTAGAAGAGAAAAAATGTTGCAGGTTCTTGATATGATTGGAAATTCATAATTGTAAATCAAAGATTCCAATAAGTATATTGTGAGTAAATGAAGAAAAAAAGGTATATTCAATATTTTGAAATAACTAAAAATAGTTGAAAGTAAATATATTATACATAAATAGATTGTTAATTATAATTGAAAATTTCAATGATGAATATCACTCACGAATGATTGAAATTTAACAATTTAACAAGATAATTAATGTTTTTTTTTCCAAATTGCATTGTTACGTACATCTTGGTTTGATGTAACTAAGTCTAAAAAACTTTATTGTACTTAAAACTTAATTCACGCACAGTTGAAAATCAGAAATGATCATTTTATTATTTATTTATTTTTTTTTTTCTTTCATCTAAATTTATTTTATATTGTTTTCATTTTTCAAAATTTCAAATATTCATCATATTTTTTAGCATTGCATTAATAGAACTTTCTTCTCAGGGCACTTCAGCTTAGAATTCTAATTAATTTTATTATTTGTAATAATTAGAGCCAAAAAAGTAAAAATTTATGATAATGATTTATAAGTAGTACATAAAAAAAAAAACAAACTAAAAAAAAAATATAAACACCACCATTTTGCGGGTCTCAATTTTTGAAAGTTCTTGAGTTTTATGATGTACATTATGTTCAAAACATTCAAAGTTCTTATTATGCGACCATGCAGTTATACATATGAATTCTAATTTATTTTATCTTTTTCAAGTTTTCAGTGTACAACAGAAAAAGTTGTAAATCAAAACTGTATTTTTTTCTCTAAATAAGCGTAATTATCTTTTCTTTTACCACCATCCAAGAATCGTTAATTCTCAACTATTATAATATAATTATTAATATTATTATTATCATTATTTATTCATTTTTTTAAAAGAAATGTGAAGAAAGTGATTAAGAATTTTAAAATGCTAACATCAATGAGGAAAGAAAAGAAAAACCATTGCTGATTCTTGGATGATAATTAGAGTCTTATGTTCAGCGTTCAATAATCAATTCAGACTGATTACGTTCGTACGTTCAGAGTACGTTTGTTTTCTTGAACAAAGCGATTCATTTATATTAAGACGACATTGATTGATAATGAACAGATAGTAAAGTGAGAAACTCAATCCTGCTCGCATTATTTAATTGCTATGATACTCAATAATTATCGATTATCTATCTTAAAATTAAATACACGATTAAACAAATAAATTCAGAAATAATGATTGAAGTTAAAGCCGCATTTTTATAAACTTGTGGTGGCCAATTTAATACTTTTCTAAACGTTTTTTATTTGACTTTTTTTGATATACATACATTTGATTATATCAATATATTTTTTACTCGTGCAAATTGATAACACATTGACAATATATACAAATTATTATTAATTTTTTTTTTTTTTTTTCATTCATTTAGGTAATAATGCGTGATTAATTGATTTTTATTTCATCGTCAATCAAATGCAAAAAATAATAAAAAATTGTATAGCAAATAGGGCTTGAGAAAAAAACGGATAAAAATCAACTTTATTCTGTATCAGATATGTACAAAGAAAACTATGAAACAAGGCAAAAATAAGCGTATTTATTGAACTTTTCAACGAAAAAGAAATTTTCGTTCATGAAAATGAGTTAATTTTAAGAATCGATTGTTATTTTATGAAAAAAATAATCGCATATATTTTTAATAATTGATTATTTTTCTTTAATCTAAACCTAAAAACATGATCAACTAAAAGCACCATTTTTACTTCGAAAACTAACCACATTGAATGAGGTTTACGGGTACTTTCTTATTTATGATTTCATTAGCAATAAATAAAAAAAAAAAAAAAAAATTGGCCACCGAAGGATCATATCTGATGATACTATCAAGTTTAAAAATGTTTTGGTTTTTTCTTTTTTTTTTTTTGACACAATTTTTTTATCTATGCCCGTATGAAGCTTATTATTTAATGAAAATAATTTTACGCAAAGTACATTACTCGCTTTGTATCTGCATGAACCGTGATTGCTCGAGCCATTGCGCCAGGAGTTCTGTCTTCACTACACCCTGATTGATGACTGCCTTCCCCACTAAAACATAAATAAATCATAAATCGAATACAGTTCATATGTCTATCAAAAATATAAACACGCAAAGTAATTATGAAGATCTGAGCCAATGCTTATGCAAGAAGTTATCAAATAAAAAAACAAAAAATTGAATTTCTATAAATTTTATAGAAACTATAGACGTAGATTTATTGCATCTCTATAAAATAATATAGATAGTTGATGTGTTTGAAAAATAAAGACTGAATAATTTTCAAGGACATTTGCTCAACTTACCTGTCATGTTCTTTTTCGACAAGATGATATCGAGCTCGGAATGCTACAAGATGAGCATAATATGCTGGAGCAGGAATACTTACAGACCTCGTACATCTAACATAAGTGTGACAGAGCTGATAGGTCAAGCATTGTAGCTCGTCACTTTCAAAATGATTATCATCCCAGAGAACATGATAGTGCGAAGGCCTCGATGTTCCCTAGAAAAAAAAGCAAAACAAAACAAAGGTTAAAGTTATTAAATTTAAATTATGGCTTAATGCCAGTGTCTCCCACATTTAGACAAACATTCACGACTTAAGAAAACATGTCAGGCTGGATCGAAGTTGAATATTACGGATTCCGTAGCAGAATTACCCCAAAAATCTTAAAAAGTATAAGCAACAATATTTTTTTTACGGCAATTGCCGGATTCGTTCCCACTTCCCCCGAAATACCCGGATTAGTTTAGAGGAGGGGCATGTTCAACCGAATTCGTTCCTAAGAAATAAATCCGAACTCGTTCCAGACGTGTCCCCTCTACTTCACCAGCTTGCCTATACATTGTCAATCGATCAATCGAGCAAAACCAATAAAACCAAGTCTACCCGGTGTAGCACGATTTGTGATTTCTCTACTGGTCGATGCTAGCAGCACCGAGTCAATTGTTAACCTATTTTACATGAATTTAACATATGCTCAGCTCATTTTTTAAATAGTATTATGATGTCTATTAGATATAAAAAATGATAAGTGAAAGAGAAGGCCTTGGGAACGAATCCAGATTTTTTTTTTTATGCCTTAATCCGGCCTGGGAACGAATTCGGTAACAGCCTTTTCTACTTGAGTATTAAATGACTATGAAATACGAAAATCAAATTTGTTTTGAAAGAGTTCGTGTCAGGAATTCAGAAAACTTTTCAGTTATTAAAAGTTACTTGATAACTACACAATACATCAATAAACATTGAAAAACATACCTGAATTCCTTGATGACTGCACAAATAAAAATCAAACTCAGTAGGATGTGTAATGCAAACATCAACAGTAGTGCCTGCAGGAATATTTCCACTTTTTCCACTTTGTTCTTTTTTATCAGCACAAAATAATCTTGTATGATGTCTTTTTTGAACAACAATAAAGGTAATGCCAGGTTTGTAATCGGCTTCAAGTTTGATGCAAGCTTCACGAATCGCCGTAAGTTCATGCTGAAGAACATGAAGAAATTGTCCTTCAGACACACCATCACGATAGAGAATAATTCGATGGGGCTTGTATCCTCCAGTACTTTTATAGAACATAATTAACAATTCTCGAACCATGGCACTGAGTTCTTGAATTATTTCTTGACGATGTTGTTGAACTCTAACAGTGGCGGCATAACGTGATGGGTGAGCATCAACACTACCAACAACTGCAGCAATACTAGGTTTTTTATTATCACCAGCTGGTGGGTGAGTTACATCAGCTCCCAAAAATATAACAGGTTCATTGAAAACTTTGGGTCGAATACTTGGAACTAGAATGCTATTAATACCTCCAAGTTTAACATTAATTTTTAAACACAAATTTGAAAGTGTTTGAGGTGATGTTTTGTTAACGTTTTTAGCTTGAACACATTGGGTAGCCATTCCTAAAAGTGTATCACCAACTCTTTTGACTTCAGCATAGACTGGTGTTTTTCCAGGTAAAACAACACAAACTAGTTGAAGAGCCGGGAATGTATTTTTTAAATAACGAAACATGGGCTCAACTTGATCAGGTCCAGTTGCATATTTGCAAAAACATGGTTGACCAATTATCGGCATACCCGCATCATTACTTATTTTTTGAAGTTGTGAAGTAAATGATCGAAGAGCATCTTCTCTTACTGTTCTCTGTGGTGCAAAACACGCAATAGCCCACACTCGAATTTCTACGCCAGTATAAAATTGTTTTCCACGCATGTCCCATACACCCTGGTTAGGCAATGCCTGTTGCTTTGTCTGTAAAAAAAATTACAATAAATAAATTCAGAAGATTCAAACTAATATATAAAAATGTGCTTCACTAAAATAAAACATATATTTAGAATTTTAAGGCAATTTTTACCTGTCCACTGAGAGAACTAACACGTCCACCGTACTGCAATTTTGGAGGTGGTAAAACTCTACCACGAACTTCCATCATATTATTTGATATTGTCAAACCAAATTCTTGAACATACGAATCATTATTAAAATCCGCACGTCTGACAAGATTGTTTATTTCACGTTCTCGATCTGGGGCTGAACGAGCTGTTGCTTTTATCATTGTTGAAGTTTGCATGTCAGTAAGTTTTTTGATACAACGTTGACCAGCAACAATATTACAGACCTGGGATATAAAAGTAAATTATTTAGTATGTTGACTTATTGGTTTTTTTTTTATAATATCTAATGATATCAATGACAAATAATTAAATAAAGATCCAGTATAAATAGTTTTGATTACATAAAAAAATTTACCTCAAGTGGTAGATATGTATGTTTATGTTCTTGTCCAACTTGAAGACATGGCAAATGTGGATAACGCAATTTCATCTTATATTTATCTAAAAAGTACTTGGCAACTGTACATTCAACTGTTTGCCCATTTTCTAATTGTAATGGAAACGATTGCATTTGTGCTGGTTTTCTTGTAACATTACAAACTCTGTATTTTCGTCTCATTGTACCACAATGGGTAATCTCAATTTTCAAACCTTTAATTTCTTTGGTAAATTTGACTCTCTGTGAGTCAGTTAAAGGCTTACGTTGTTCATTAATATCTCTTATATCAAGTACTTCACACATGAACTCAATAACAGGCTGTGCTTTATAAAATGCTGTTGCTGATACATCAATATTAAGCATCATTTTCCATTGTGATGGTCTAACTGATTGATGAAAACCAAACCAAACTTCTCTACCACCACCAAGCGGATGATAATAGCCATCAGGTGTACTGAAAAATGATCTGCCGACCGGTGTGTATGTCATTGACGGTAAATGTCTCATGACAACATCAAGTGCTAAGATAGCATCATATGGAATTTGTCTAGTTCGTCCTTCAAGTGCTTCTTCTAATGCATAAAGTGATACTTGTGCAACCCATTTAATTGTCACACGAAATACACGATCTTTGCCTTCACCAGGTAATATTACTTCAAGTTCTAATTTATCATTACCAATTGGCAATGGATCTCTAGTATATAAATTATTTCTTCCATCAAATACAGGTTTTAATGCACCAAATATTTTACTGTAGCAATGTACCATCGTTTCAATTATTTCACGATTAACTTTACGAGGGCATTTATCAGGTTGAATACCAATGTCATAATGATGCACAAAACCACGTGGCATTGTTATTTGAAAATGATTTGCCCTGAGGCCAATTGTACGACCTTCGCGCCCGATATTTGGCCTTCGAGGACATGAGAACACTGGAAGTAAGTTTTTTTTTTTATCATTATTTAACTATCCATTTTTTTTCGTTTCAATTGTTATTAGTATATCACACTTTTTTTTTACCTGGTAAATCTGGTGGTTGTGGCGGTGTGTGTGTTTGTTGTTGTGTGGGCACAACTCCTAAAGAGCTCGATGCTGAAACACTGCTCCCTGTTGAACCTGCTGCACCCACGGCCGTGCTTGTTGTTGGCCCCGGTGGAGGAGCTGATATTAAACAAAACAAAAAAAAAAAGCAAGCAAATTAGTATAGAAAACATTTTTACTGATGGGTATGTGTTAAAGAATTTATTACAATGTTTTTGCTCCATTTTTTTAAAACTTTCGAAAAGTATGTAATGCCAGTGATATCGTAGTTACTTAAGGAATCAATTATCTTGTAAAACACATGTTATCTGTCAAAAATAAAGATTAAAACCAATTGTTCAAAAAAAAACATAATTCTTGGAAAGTGCACACATAAGTAAAAATATTGCCCCCTAGAACTAAGATAGAGTAAATATGATCGATTATCAAGCAATAATTATTGTTCAACTAAAAATCCAGTTATGATATTATAGTTCGGATAATTTTCGATGCATCACGGTCATTAGAATTTACGTAAATAAACATTTTAAGGATGTTTATAAAAAATAAAACGAAGGGACAGAATTCATAGTAAGTAATAGTTATACTATATAGCTAATAAAAGTAGGGGAACCGGGAAGAAAAAGAGTTTAGATAACGTAATTCTAAAAAACGAAAAAAGTCAACAATCTTGCACATATTGTATTGCTCTAATTATTCATCCATACACTTATTGTCTTTACTTTTTTACTGTTTTATGACTATTTCCGTTTTTGAATAAATTTATTAATTTTGGCAAAAAAAACTAGCTTGTTTTTTTTTTTTTTATATGATTAATGAAAAATACAGGATGTATGGATAAATTTGTCAAAATGAGTTCAAGAAAATGTAACTATCCTAGGCTCGCCTGAGGTTAACTGGACAATTGTTCAGTTAAGCTAAGCTGCATCTACTTTATTTCTTTGACCCCCACCTCTCTTCCGACGCAATTTTTTCTATTTTCACGTTAATATTACTTTCGTTAAGCACTTATTAAAAATTGCAGCGTTCAATTTGAGAATTTTATCGACTTACACTGGCCTACGGGATACATGTTTCACAAGATTTAATTGAAATATTTGAGTTCAACCAAAAAAAGAATGGGTAAAAAATTTAACGAAAAAAGCTAATATATTCCACTAGCCACAGAACAACTTCGCCAAACACAATACACACACTGATTCGTGTAGATACGAACAGCACAGCCGAGAGTAGACGATAAATGTAATGGCGGATGCTTCGTAAGCTACCATTGGCTGAAATTCGTCAAATCAACAGCGTACTTTTCTTAATTGAGCATAGTGGAAAACACCATTAATACTACGTACGATCAGTGTAGGGTAGGTATAATACCGATGTATCATACAACAGTATCATACATCTTCAATATCATACGCCATTCCATCATCACCACCTGCCCCATATATTTAATACTCCTATATTGCGCATGAGGCTTGATATTGTATATGGAGACTAGAGACCAGGAGACTCAACTCCATGTATTAAGGGATAAGGTGCTTTCTTTTGGGTGTTTATTTTTATTCACTTTAATGCGCATGATCATGCAAACTTGAGGAGAGAACAGTGGCGTCGAATATGCCAGAAAGAAAGAACCTTTTAATCTCAGCTTTTGTTTACGTTTTAATATTTGCCCCTTAACTGCGCATGCGTAAAAATAAACAGGAAAAAAAATAAACACCCAAAAGAAAGCACCTATTGGCTCGATGGGACCAAAAACGTCGTAAAGTTTAACATAGGAGCAGGCTTCATCGAACTGCCGTCTTAGCATTGTCGTCGACCCACGAACCACACACCATGCTCACACGTATTTAATAAATATTATAAGTACCACAAAAAATGCTGTTATAATAACAACAATTGTAAACAATTTTGGTTCGTGAGACGCCGAAAGCGCTTTATTGCGGCCAGATGCGCAAGCCTTATTTCACGACGTTTTTTGTCCCATTGTATAAGTCTGAAACGGTGCAGACAATCTGTCTGTCTCGGTCTTCAGTAACTTCAGGCGATGATAAGAGTGGGATTCGAATACATTCGGAATAGCTCAACACATATACAGGTTTACTCATACGTGAGATCAGCTGTGTATAAACAATAATCTAACTGAATTTATTTCCATTATTAACGTGTATTTATATTTTAAAAAATGTATTCATTTCATTATATATTGTAATAATAAATTGTGAAGTTAATAATAACGTCATATGCATCATATAATTAAACACAGAAATAACACACACACGATTTAATTAGTATGCATGTGAGCCGAACTCACTCTTGCCATTGCCTAAAGCTACAAAAGACTGAGACAGAGAGATTGTCTGCACCGTTTGAGGTGATTGCGTTCCACTAATGGGAAAGCACAAGCAATGCGCAATATAGAAGTATCAAATATGTGGGTGTATCACACACTAGTATCATACATCTTCAATATCATACGCCATGTATTATTGAAGTGGGTATAAGCAGAGTGGAGCCAATTAGAAAAAGAAGCCCAAAAATATTTTACGCATGGAGGTGAATGAGGAGTGTAAGCTTTGGATTTTTTACTAAAGCCAACATTTCGAAATAAATGAGGGTGCTAGAATCCGTCTCGAACGAAAGTATCAGGTGTATTATTTTTTGTTTACTTTTTGTGATAATCGTACGATAGTGCAAATTCTATTGACGTCGGTTTTACGTTACTTTATTTACAAATATTATACAATAATTAGTTTGAGTTTAATTAATTAATACATTAATTGTTTTTTTTTAGAACTTGTGTGTAAAGTGTATTATTTTTCTGTCTGAAAGTTCATTTTCTAAAGTCAAATGCATGGTTAGAACTGTCAATTTGTTCTTATTGAAAACAGTATAAATTAATAAATGATAAATTCGTCAAATTATCAAAACTTGTGTATATTGCTATATTGGTTAATTCTTTTCACTTTATATGAAGAAGATTTAACTAACAACTTGTTATCCAAAGTTTTCAGTGGTTGTGATGATCGCGATTTAAGATCTAAAATTTGAAGCTATTTCGTAATTTTTCGTATGAATTCTTTTTGCAGTTGTTATAATGTCATTCATTTATCCTCGAGAAGAGAAGAAACCCAAATGCATACCGAAATTGCCAAATTAAATTAAATTAATTAATAAAACTGTATAAGAATAGAAATGTATAAAATAACATAAATAACTTGTCATTAAATTCAATTACAAATAAAATAACTTGTCATTAAATTCAATTACAAATAATATTTATTGATTTGTCTATTTATTAGTTGTTGAAAGGAGTGTAATGGAAATGAATTTTTCACTTGAATTTAAAAAATAATAAAAGAATTTTTAAGATATGACTTTTCTTGAACAATTAAAGTAAAAAAAACTTTATCGAAAAATAGAAATAAAAAATTAGAATTTTGTGATAATTTCAATTAATAAACTCAAATTAATAATTGAAGAGCACCTGGATTGTCTGAAAAGATAAACATAATAATACAGACTAAAGTGAGTAAGATATATTTTGCTCCATCTCTTTTTAGTGCAAGCCTGCCATCAGCGCTGCACTTGGTGGTTTTCCGTACTGACTTACTCCGAAATGTTGGCTTCAGTGACTGCCTATACTTTTACACAATAAAAATCCAAACCTTACACTCCTTATTCACCTCCATGCAGTGTTGGGTTGGTATGATACCGCGGTATTATACCGGTCTTAAACCACGGTAGAATACCGCTTAGGTTTCATACTTTCATACCGCGTTAGCAACGCCCTCTATAAAAATTTCTGTATATCACGTCATTTTTAGTATTTTTTATTATTTTTTTTTTCTACAAATGAAATATTGGTTAGATATGAGTAAATTTTATAGTGGTTTTATTAATTAATTTTTTTAATAACTTAATTAAAAAATATTTTTATGAATGAATCGAGATGGTAGACCAACGCCAGCCATAACAAGATTACAGAGACACAGGTAAATCTATCATTTCTATTTTGTTATTTAATTTATGTAAATAGATGATCATGAATATCAATTGATACGTTTCTATTGTTTAAGATGAACGTGCCAACCAAAAAACCAAGATAATGCTGGTATCTTGAAAAAAAGTAGATCTTATTCATCTGTCTGGTGATATTGGAACATCAAGTTTTGTTGAAATTCCAAGAGTAATTGCCATAGGCTCAGAAAGAAGTGAAGTACCTGTAATTATTCAGGATGATGATGATATACATTCAGTCAATCATAATGCAGTTATATCATACATCTCTGACATTCCAAAATGAATGAAATTAACAAAACGCAAGATTGATTCATTATCACCATTTATTGACTCTATATTACCAAGAGAACAATAAAAAATTAATATGTTAGTTTTAAAACTGTTTGTTGGTTGTAATATACCCCTTGTAGTGGTGAACTCTATTCACTTTGTTAATTTAATGAAAGCATTGAGGCCTTCTTATCAATTACCTCAGCTGAAGGATTCATCAAATAATATGCTGCATGATTTACACAATGAAATTAACTAAAATAACTCATCTGCTGATTCAGAGGGAATGCTCATCATAAAATTTCAATCAATATCTGAGCTCATTGCTATTATACGTAAACTAAATGGTGATCTTGTATTTAACCAAGTTACAAATATCACCAGATACTTTTGATTGGACTGAAGTCATTTTAGACGCAATAGATTTGGCAAAAGAAAAACTTTCAATTAGAATTTATGGAGTTTTAATAAATAATAGTATCACACTCATTGATACAATAAAATTAAAAAATAAATAAATTTTCCATGCAATTTGACTTTTCGACACTAATAGAGCAAAAATTATTGGACTCAAACATAATCAAACAGGCCAAGTGTTTAATGGATGCATTTTCTTCAGAATTGAATAATAAAGTGATGGAAAATGAAGGAGTCTCTTTTGCGACAAAAATCGAAGTAGCTAGCAAGAACTGGCATTTGATTTCAACATGTTTGACACGTTCATGCACTTAATATTTTAATAATTGTTAGAATAATTTTCATATTTGTTTTTATATAATATTATTGTTTATTTTGTTTATTTACTTTGTAATAAATATTTATTTATAACCACAAAAATTTGACAGCTACGAGGTTTATGCTGTGTATGGTAGACAGTTTTGATGCCAAACGGGGCGTTCTTGAGTTTAATACTTTCATACTTTGATACCGGTATGAAAGTATTAAACCCAAAAATCGACCATTTACCCAACACTGCCTCCATGCACTGATGCAAGCATTGCTTGTGTGTGTGTGTCAATTTAGTTTCTGTCCAAAGGTTATTGTATAACTAAGACATATTTTCATTCCTATTTCAGTGTAGTTTTCAAAGTCCAGTAGTATTTTTATGGTCAATTTTTTATTGCCAACACGTTTTTTCATTGGATAAATAATGTCGATTTCATTTACTGGTCGTTTATCAAGATCGGCCGGCGAAATTGCCGCAATTGCGAAGCAGATAAACCTCATGTCATTGCAGCCAGTTTCTAAATTAACAGTTCGATTTGATCCGTTTGCCGATAATGTCAAGATGACAAGGTTAGTTTTTATTAATTGTATAATTCAATACTAATGAATAAGTGAATTGAAAAAAGTAAGCCGGTCGATAAATTGCGCAAGCGCCTTTAAAAATATGTCAGAACCATACATTGATATAAATAGAGCCGTGAACCTACCATTACATGTATTTTAGATGTTCTAAAAAGTAGTGTCTCGGTACGTACATTTCATTTAAATAGATATTGGTCTCAAAGTAAGGTCAACTAAGTTAGCAATACTTTATTAACTGTATGCACATAGCTACTTGGGCATCACAAAATCATTGTTACCGTAAATAACCTCCATTCGCTAAAATTACGGGTGTTAGATTACTCACTTTTGATTTGTTGGGACGTCGAAGCCATTATCTAAATACAATTTTACAAAATAAAAGTACAGTGACAAAAAAAAAAACAAAGTAAAATTACGATATCACACATACTTTAAGGGTAATTTTAAAGCCGTTTTATTAGTTAATTATTGCTCATGTTGAAGCCAATTTTTCATAGTTCATGATATTAATGGTTTCAGTGTTCTATTTGTCTTTATGCCATATATTGATTTAAATATTCGAATAACTTACCACTACATTGACCACATCCATATGCTTTGCCTAACACAGACACTGCTGTTGTGATTCTGAGAGTGCTCAAGTCTGGCATTGGAATTGGCAATTGTTGTTCGATCTGTGCCATTTTTCTGTTATAACACAAAAATAATTCGTCATTTTTTTTTTTCAAATGTAGAAATCTTCTTCATTATATCTCTGCTCCAAAGGTGACTAAAACTAATCTATCCTGTGTTTTGAAGACTGATATTGTATGTGATAGATCTGAGCCTACAATTACTTGTGATTTGAGTGAGTACAATTTTTCATGTTCCATTACACTATAAAAAAAAAAACGATAACAAAAATTATCTATGTTACAGCAAATGGAGAAAAAGTAATATTCAAATGTGCAAACTTGAATGCGGTTGATATACTAAAACAATATAATAAGCATATATCAGCGTTGGCTCCCGTGGCTGAAGTCGAAGAAACTGGAATCGTGAAAAAGCTTAAAAAACAAAAGATCAAGATTAGAATTAGCAGACATAGAAGATAAACAAATCTACTTTGTCCTAGAGAGATTTTATTGCAAACCGTTGTAATTATACATAAGCTTATACTTGTAATTAAGACCGAAAAAAATATGGGAGGAAAAACAAAAAACAAGGACTACAATATCCAGCTAATTGATACCCTCTATAATCAAGTTCCCGCGTTTACCGAAATTTTTGATGAAGAAACTTGGTATATTTTTGTTACTTGCTTTGTTGCGGGTACGTTTCTCATAGTGTTTACTCTATCAAGATTCATCACAATTAAACCTGTTCATTAAACAGCACTAATTTTTAACGAATAATACTATTGAGCACTGATAGAAATGCATTCATCTACATTTGCAAGAGACAATGAATTATTGGTATTAAAGTTTTCTGAACTATCTAGTTTCATTTTTTTTTTTTTGTAGCTAATAAATAAACTTTAGTGTTGAGAAATATTTTATACGATTTTTTTATTTTTAATAACTTGATTTTCTTATGTCAATGACAACTTTCATTTAGTTCAATAAGTTCATAAAGCTAGCACATGCAAATAGCAATAGCTGATTATAATCATTTTTTGTGCGCACAACTATTTACAAAAAAAAAAATGTAAGTCATATATGAACAATTTGTTTTTTTCTGCGTACATATAGAGCACATTATTAGCTCAAAATTCGAGGCTGAGATTTATCAGGACCCCATAATAAATCGAATAGTTGTGCCTACATTGAGAGTTAACACAACTCTTCCGGTCATAAAGATCATGATTCGAACGAAAATTTTCGATGTCTGTACTTGACTCGTTAATCGTCTACGGGCCGAGTGACGTCAATTTCGCAGGATAAAATTTTATCGTATTTCGAATTTGAAAAAAACCAGATTGGGCCAAGTATGAAATTTTGTTAACAGTTAAGACATGATTTAAGTCTTTTAATCATTTGAAATTTTTTTTGAAATCTCACATTTAAAGCTTCGATTTTTTTCTATTAAACTCGGTTCGGTATCATAGAGGTCTTTCTGTAGGGTAATTTTTATGTCGCTGCGATCTAAGACAATTTGGTCAGGTATATAAAGCTAGCACAGGCATAATAGCACAATCATATCAGACCTCATCAGTAATAATCAGCTAATTTCGAGCTATTTTTGAGTCCAAACCGCAATTTTTGAACCTTTCTTTTTTTTTAATAAAAGTTATGCTAGCTTTCAAGAACAGCTAGTACAACTTTTTAATTTATTATGCGATTTCAATCGAGTAAGGCTCTAAATTATGAGCTATTTATGGCTAGCACAACTCCTTTATTTATTATGTGATCTTGATCAAGTTAAGGCCAGTATTACAAGCTATTTATGTCCTAATAATACATCCCCACCTCGAAGTTCCTCTCCGACTGATTGCACGTTTTCCGAAAATATGAAATCACGATTTTCTCCTTAAGCCTTACAGATACGTGGAAAACGTATCAAAAAATAGCTATTTCAATTCTTTACACTTTTTACTTGAACTATTTTCCTTTCCGACCCATAGTCTGCCCAGTATTTCAAAAACTAACTGTTTTCATTTTTTTTTTTTTCTCCCAAAAAAATTTTTCTTATAACCAATCAATTTCCCACCCCTTAATACACTCCTATAAATTTTTTCAAAACTTTGAACAAAAATGGTTGAATTTCAGCTAAGGTGGCTCGACTATACGGACAAAAATTTTTATGAGCGATATTAAAATGAATAAACATTATAGGGGAAATAGGGCAAAATGGACACTTCGTTTTTTTTATTACAAAAAAATTGTTTTTATTTAATTTTTAATAAGAATGAATAATGAATTTATTCTTCTATTTTCTAACCATTCTAAAATCGCTAACATCACTAATCAGCACCTGTATTATAAATGTTATTTTGAACTAAGTGTTATCACAATATTTATTATTTAGAGTGTCCATTTTACCCCCATGTCCCCTAGAATAATTAATTTTATAAATATCTAGAATTGATTTCTATGTAAACGTATTACATAAATCTGATTGAGAACAAGATAAAAAAATTATAAACAAAAAAAATGATCATGAAATTTTAAAATTTTGTTTTTTTTTTGGGGTTGGTATGACAAAATCTTCAATGTAAAAAGCATACGATTTTGTTTAGGACATGCCCACAAAATCCAGCTAAGTACCTTGAGTAAATTACTTAGTACGAAAAACGATTAATGACTTTCAAATCTGAATACGATGGTATAAGTATTTTTTCATGTTGTTCAGTTGAATTTTTCACATATAATTATTAAAAATCAAATGAATTAGTTATCAAATATAGATCAAACAGGTGCATATATAAATCCTGATGAAAATGAACTTTTTTATAAAAGTAAATAGCGATTTTTATGAATTAAATATTATCGTTATTTATAAACACATTAATCACTTTGAACAGTCTATAATCGATATTTTTAGCCCTTTTTCGAACCAAATTCGACACCTGTCTTTAGGATTAGGATTTTTACATGTTAACTTTGGATTAAATTTTGTTCACATAAGCAACAAGTTCTATCTACACAGTATGATTGATTTGAATGCATAAAAAAAAGTCGATCATCTACGTTTCATTGATTGATATTATATTATATGTGAAAAGCTTTTTATTTATTTCAATTAAAAAAAAAAACTAAAGGACGAAAGTCTCAGAAATGGATGTTGCTGACCAGCCAATTTATTTTTTTTCAATTTTTGAAGTTTTGATTATTGAAAAAAAAAAAAAAATGTTTTTCCTTTATTTTCTTTTTTTGTCATTATTATGAAATTTTCGATATCTTCTCGGTTTTCCCAAAAAAATGTGAAATATCTCTAAAATCAAAAATTTTCTTAAAAATTGTGTGTTATCTTTTCTGGAAAACCAAGAAAAATTAAAAATTTCAAACGAGTAAATTTCCTTTTCTTTTTCATTTTGGGATTTAAAATAACGATAAAAAAAAAAAAATGGAGTCTATTGCAGTGTCCAAAATACTTGTATTTAGTCGTCGAATCTGTGATCGGAAATTCGGCAAAAAAAAATTGGCACTTTTTTAGAAATCTCAAAATTTGATGGTGGCGCCCCACAAAATTTGATGAAAAGAAAAAAATGAAAAATACGCCCGAATGGAAATCTGGTCAGGCTCGACGGATTTGATATCTGATCCTGATCAAGAGTTGATCAAGTTACCTTATTTCAGGAAGCCTGAATGAATCCTGATCAAGATTTGATCAAGAAATGGTCAAGTTAAACATTTTAAAATGAATAATTTTTTAAAATAATTTTCCCTGTTCAGGATGTGATCAAGTATCTTAACCTCACCTTGATTAAGTGCACCTTGTCTAATCTTGATCAAAAAATGATCAAGTTTAACACTTAAAAATAATTTTTTTTTAAAAACAATTTTCTCTGTTCAAGATGATCAAGTAAACCTGGTCAAACCTTGATCAGAGGGTGCATCTTAACTAAAGATAAAATATAAAGATAAAAAAAACTTTATCTTCATCGTTGGCCCGGTGGTCGAGCTGCTAAAGCTTACGGTCAGAAATTGAGACCTCATCGTCCGTGGGTTCGAGACCAGCGAGTTGCGAGCACGTAATTTATACAATTGCAACAGTATAAATCCTATCGTCTTCCTTACCTCTTCTCAACAGCAATGAATAAACAGGTAATAAATGAAAACGGTCAAGTTAATTAAAAAAAAAAATATTTTGACCAGGTAGCTTGATCAAGTTTTGATTCATTTGAAATGCGCTTGTGAATTTTTTTTTTCAAAATAATTTTTTCAAATAATATTTCAACTGAATAAAATTGTATTTCTCTCAGGTATCATTGAATATGATTGTCGTTCTCACGAATACATTTGAGAAACTAAAAATTGTAATCGGAAAGTATTTTTAATGGCGCTGAAAAAGATAATAAGGAATATCGAATTCAACTGTCTCTGGCTAAAATACTCTGATTGAACAATCCGTAATTTAACAAGTATTCAAGAATAATAGAATATACAATTCGTTGTTCCAGAGTACATCTGTAGAACAATAATCTTTTTGTTCCATCCAAATTGCACTTAATTATTATTGTTCTATAACGAATGGACAATATACATGGTTGTCGTGTGTAAAAAATCTTTTTCAAAAATTGAGGAAAAATAAAGATTATAAAATTATAGAATACGTCATTTATACTAAAATTTTGATATTAGAAATTAATTTTGAAAATAGTTAGCTGGAAACTTTACTTTCTTCGATATTGAATTAAAAAAAACGAGTGTCAAGGTTGCCATTTTCAATAAACAGGCATTTGTTAATCAAACTTGTATTTCACACTTACACAATTACAAGCCCATGCGTCCTTTCTCCACTTTTTGACGCTCACTCATTCACTCTTGCTCTTATTTCATATTATTTTTTTTTTGTTCCCGTACTGAACTAGACTATACCATGTTCAGTCTAAAAACAAAATACCCAAAAAAAAAATTTTTTAAGATATAAAACTAAAAATTATGCATTTGTAAAGCTGTGTCAACAAAAAATTAAAACATTCTATAAAAAAAGAAAACCATTTATATAAAACTTCAATAAATTTACCAAGTATATATTCAAGGACAGCACCGATATATTGGTGTGACGTTTCAGTGAATATTCAAATGATTTTTTTAAACATCTTTTAAAAAATCAAAAAACAAAACACTTTTTATGTAGTACCCAAATGTTAATTATTGTATACAGTTTCCAGACTTTCGCGAATAACACAACAATAGTAGTGAATGATAGTTGGGGCATTGGTGTATGTATTATACAAGGTACATCAATGTACATTAGTGACTAAATAGTAAATACGTACTCTCACAAGTCGCAAACTCACAATTGACTTTGTTTTTGCCCCTACTTTCAACTTATCATCTTAAATGAATGGTACAGTACGCATGCGTGAATAAGTAGATCCATGAGCGTAAAAATTCATCAGACTTGTGAGATTTGTTTTCTTTAAAAAATAAATAATAATAATAATAATAATAAATAAATTTCTTTGTATAAATACTAAACCTGTAAAAAATAATAAGCAAAGTTATAATTCATTCCGGGTTATTGAAAAATGAATCTTTTCTTTCATTTCTTAAGGGAGTACCTCCACTGATTAGTTTTCTTACCAATTCTATAATTTTTTTATATATAAATCTTGAAATTCCCCTCTATCTAACGGTCCTAATTTTGTAATTATGTCCCATCTAGTTTTAGAGATAATGACTTCTAAACAGGTAAACTTTTTGAGCGGGTTAACATAGTATGCATAGAAATTTTT
>JAPYYR010001981.1:0-20582 GCA_030523065.1 Aphidius colemani
AACATATATATAATATTAATTTGACTTTATTTATTTATTTAATTGTGTTTTAATTATTTTTTCTATCAATTTTATTTATCATATTGTTATTATGATGCATTTACAAAAAAAATTTGTTGCATTTACGATCGTACTCACTAGTATAAAATGAAAAAATATATTATAAATATGATAATGATAAAGATAATCTTAATTACAGGGGCAATGATAATTTATCTGATTATTTTTTACTAAATGCAAGTAAAGGTAACGGTTAATATTCATATGTGGGGCAAGAAAAATTATATCATAAATTCATATGTTTGCTTTAAATTCCACAGATAATTATGTAATGAAAATTTTATAAAAAAGAAATGGTATATAAATTTATAAAATGCAAAATTAATATTTATAATTTAATTGTAAATTATTTTATTTATTTTAAATCAAATAAGTTTTATGCATGAGAAAATTTTGTTATATATTATTTTTAATTTCTTCTCAGGTGGTTTATTTTTTCCACCCTAACAATTTTTACATTTAAATAACAGTTAAGTCAAAGTGAATATTTTCTATTTTTAATTTAATATTATATTTTTTTTTTTTCTTCATTTTGCAACTAGAAGAAAAAGTTAAAAAATAGAAGAAAATAAATATATTAACTTTCAAAATCTCACGGATTAATAATTGTAAAGAAAAAAATATAAATAATATATCAGATTGAAATATATTATAATTTTGAATCATTAGTGTGTCTTGATGTCTACTTATTGTCAAAATGTGTGTTTCAAGTTTACAAGAATATAAGTAGCAGTAAATGAATGATAATTATCGTTGAAATAAAAAAAGATGCTTTGATAACACAGTGAGTCAATGTTGACTAAGAAAAAAATATGTAAAATCATTACAATGATATTAAGAGAAAAACATTTTAAATAATAATACAATTCATTTTTGATAAACAATTTTTATAAATGAGGTCATGGAAAAAATATAAATATGACTTTTATCTTTTGACAGGAAAATCTCATTCGGTCAAAGTCTTTTATATTTTCTCCACAGGAAGAAGAACAAGAAGAAAAGGAAGAATAAATTATTTGAAAAATAAAAATAACAAATTATGATGGTTTGTTAAATAATTAAGGAACAGATCTTTGATGTCAATTAACGAGTAGGAAGCAAAGTGACTATTAGAGGTCAGATGAGTTCACAATGACGGTAAATTGTTGATGATAAATGTGGGTCAAATAAACACAAACAAACGTAAATTCATGGGTTGTTGTTGTTTTTTTTTTTTTTAAGCAACACTAATATAGGTAGATAGTAGTAAGTAACGTTGTTTAAAGAAAAAAAAACCTCAGCAGTGTTATAAATGATTTCTTGATTTTCTAGGAAAATAAAACGGTAAAAAGATTACAAAACATCACTAAAGACGATACATAAATACACATATATAGGTGAAATACAACAACAATAACAACTTGTTTTACTATTTAACTATTTTTTCTTTTTTTAATTTCAAGATCATCTAGCTTTGTAAAATTATCAAAGTATTCATGGCTAAATTATCATCTTACAATTTACACTGTGCTCATTTTTTTGAGTGATCAACATCATCATCATCAACAAAATCATCACAGTTGGTTCCACAAGATTGCAGACACCCGATAAAATTACTCGTCTAAATTTCATTAACTCTATTTTTCTAGTAAACTTTATTTTCAACTCATCAACATAACGTTGAGTATTTTTTAATTTATTTAATAAATATTGTCATATTAGTGGAAAAAAAAAACCTTGACATAGAAAAAATATAAAATAGATAAGAAAAAGTAAGATGCAGTGTGTGTGAATGGTAATTTGAGACACTTTATAAAGATAATATAATAAGTTTGTGGTCAATGTAACATTGAGTCAATATACTTTGCATAATAGTGACCTTCACCTCAACAAAATGTAATTCAAGTATCACCTGTGATAATAATAAATTTAAAACAATTTTTAAATATTGCAAGAGAATAAATACAACAATAAATATCCGGTTTGCAAATAATAAAAATCAATTTATTATCAGAAGAATATTTTTTATTCTAATTTTCTAAAAAACATCCTTTCACTCAATTTGCAAAGACTATATCGACCTTTTCATTTTAGCTAAATGTTTAAAGGTTACCAAGTAATTGGATAATTTAAATAATAAAATTATATTTATCATAATTTATGCTATTTTCAATGTAATAATTAAAATTTTATTCTTTTTTTGCATAAGTACTGTAGATTGATAGAAAAATGAAAATATATGTTAGTTGAAATTTAACAAGTAAATAAATAAATCTTAATTCATTGTAATTTTAACAGGAAGATACAAAAAAAATTTAAAAAGATACTATTTATTGACTGTACACAATTTCCTGAGGAAGTAATTTCATTTTTTTTTTCAACTTATTTAAAGAATTATCAAGTGCAACATACTGATAAAAAATAATTACTCAAATTTATCAATTTTTTTTTATTTCTTTCTGTTTATCAAGTAAATGTAAAGTAAAGTAAAGTAAAAAAAAAAACAAATAATTTAATTTTTTATAATAAAAAATAATAATTATTTAAATAGCATTTAACAATGAGATAATTGTTTTTTTTTTTAATACCAAAATAAATTAAATATATTAATTTAAAATTAATTGTTTATTTTGTTTACCTTGTGATGTATTCACTTCGATTGCCTGGACATAATCCACAAGGTATGGCAAAACTGCAACACTTAATTTCACCACAGTGGCTAAGTTTCCCATTTTTGCGTCCACATTATTTTTTTGACACTCATTAATTATATTTACTTATTAATTATTCATTATTCATCACATGAAACGTCAAATATATTTGATATTGAAAATATTGTGATGTATAAATTAATGATTGTTGTAATTTTATTAGTCACTCACTAATTATTATTTTTTGTTGATGAATCAAAATTATCCAGTCAAAATTTAAGAAAATAATAGAAAAAAAGAAAACAAATACAATAACAACACTTTGTGACGGTGGTCAGTGAAAGACTGATGAGTTTTTTTTCATTTTTTTTTTATCTTTCAGTGGTTTCAGTGTTCACTGTTCAGGTTAGCGTCTTGTGTGTGTAGACGGTGTAAACTCAATTATTTATTGGCTGTGGAATCGCCATGTTTAATGTAAACATGAACGATGGCGGGAGTTTTTTAAATATTTAAGATTTTTTTATCGCGATTTCTTAATTTTTTTTTTTATTTATACCTAGTGGTAATTTTATTTAATTTTCCATCAGTTTCATTTACAATCCTCCAGGCTAACTCTTGATAATCATAAAATTAAATATAAAACTTTTTTATATTATTTTTATTAAATTATATTCATAAATAATTTACTATATTCATTTTTGTTTATTTTTTTAAATTCTAGAAGTCTATAATTTTAAAACAGGTCACTAAAATAAAAATTGGAAATTAATTGATCCAATAACTATTCAGTTGGATTATTTTTTAAAAAATTTTAAGGATAAACAATTTTAATTAGATTAAATAAAATTAGAGATATTTTGTTTTTTGATCATAGACAATTTTGAAAATTTATTTTATATCAGAGTTTGATCTATTTTTTTAAAAGTGGAGTTGTTTTTTTTTTTTACTGATTGTTTGATTTCAAAATGTATGCATTTTATGTTACAAATATTTTCAAGTTTTTAATTTCTATATATATATATTTATTTTTTTTATACAAATTACAACATAGGTTCTGCATTGCCAGATTATGATTGATTACCTCATCAGTATTTTATTTTTATAAATATTTATTGGGCGCCTCTTAAAGAAAAAAAAAAAAAAAGATTTTTTGCTTTTTACATTTTTTTACAGACTAGGAAGTAGTCTGTTAAAACTTGATAAATATTTTTCTTTCAAAATAATCACTTAATTCGTATTGATATTAATTGTTATTATTTTTTTTTTTAAATCAACTTTTTTTAATTATCAATAGACTTGAGATAAAAAAAAAATATATATGATTTAAAGTTGCTCGGTGTTTACACAATTTTTACACAGAGAAAGTAATTTTTTTTTTGTTATCATTTTCTCGTAAACGTATCACAATAATTAATATTACATTTTTAAGATAATTTCTCTGTGATTTATTATTTACTTTTTATTATTTTCGCACATATGTATAGAATATAAGCGTTTTTGTCTCCATTTTTTAATTCCATCAAAACATCCATTAACAAATATAATAATTAATTTTTTATTTTCTTCATTTTCATTGACTAAAATCGTGCTTTTTTTAATTATATATATTTTAATATTTTAGTTGAAATTTCGCTTCAATTATTTTTGAAAAAAAAATAATTACAATGACGTTAAAATTAATTTTTTTATTTTTTATTCACACAGTTTATTTTATTTTTTAGTAACTTAATAAATCAAATATTTACAATGACATTATTTTTTATGCTGATATTATTTTAAACTTTTTCTTCCTGCCAATTTTAAATTTTAATATTCAAAATTAAATGATAATTCAAAATTTCAGTGAACATATCAATACATATATAATTTTCCATCTACACGATAAATGCTATGTACATTAGATATAATTATTATAAGTAATTTTTTTTTTTTTTTGTATTCTTTATTTTTTTATTTTTTTTTTTAAATTTTGTTAGTTTTTTTTTTTTTTTTCTTTTATACATTTTTTTTATAGATTGTTGTATTTCAAAGTCATTTAGTTTTTGTGTTGTTAAGTAATTTTTTATAATTTCAAATAAATTTCTTCAAATTCAATGAAATTTTTATAAAGTAAAATTTATATGAATCAAAAAAATTATGAAATATTCACATAAATTAATCTTTATAAATTTTTTTTTTCATTTCTTTAAACCATGATTTGTAATAATTGATGATAGCTCGTGAAAATTAATTATTTAAGTGTTTTTCCAATCTTTTTTTTTTTATAAATAATTCAATTACTTGGTGATAATAATAATTATATTTGTTTTTATACTTTATAAATATTATAAAATTATAGCCGATAAATTTTAAGTAAACGTCATCTCAGTGTTGAGCATTATTTAATGCAAATAAAAAGAAAAAAATATTTTTCACAACTTGTTTAAAAAGGACGAATTAAATAGCATTGAAAAAATAAAAATAAAAATATAACTTATCATTCAAAATCTCATTGATGTATTGTTTATAACAAGATTTTTATTTTTCTTTTTTCTAGTTATATTTACAAGGGACCACTCATATACCAACAAACAAAAAGTAAAATTTTAATAGTTCAAAAAGTTTTTCTGAAAATGTCAATAATTGAATAAACAAAAAAACAAAAAAATAATATTTAATTTACCAATAAATTTGGGTTTGATTTTTTATTCTTTATTTTAAATTTCTTTCTTATTTTTATTTTTAAATATTAAATCGAAAAAGGCCACTGTTCAAGGCCACAGGCCAAGAAAGTCCATTAATTCCAGTCAACAAAAAGCCCATCTACCATTTAATCATAAAATTTTTCTTCGGTAAATTCAAAGACTTCATGTCATTAATTAATATTATTTTAACTAATTAATTTGACTGGTAAATTTAATAACCAATTACGTTACATTGTTTCCCATAATTTCAGTAATTTTATTAACTATGAAATTCATATTATTATCAATGGATTTTGAGTAATCCCTTTTTTTTCTCCCTGTCTCTATCCGAAATATTTTTTTCTTTATTAATTATTATTTTTTACAACTATAATTCCACAGTCTCGAGGCTCTATCTATGTCTCATGATATTGAGTTTATTAATTACTTACTCAAAATAATCATAATTGATTGCTATTTCACGTAACTCGATGAATATGACACTTGGGAATATAATGATTTGTGTCAAGTAACCAGCCTTTAGTTAAAGCACATGGATAATGAGTTACTTCTTTACATCCACGTTTAACACAACCAATATTCGCACCAGCAAGACCACATGTTGTACATATTGATTGTGTTGCATCCCAAACAGCCTCTTGTAATCCTGAAACTCTTCCACCTTAAGGAAAAAACAAAAAAAAAACCATTAATTAATTAACACCTATCTATATTTCAATTGATTTGTAATAAATAAATAAATAATAATAATAATAACCTGCTAAATAAACACCAGCTGCCCATAATGCACACTGTTCATGAAGCCAGACTTCCCATCGTTGATCATCACCACTTAATAATGTCATACCAGAATACATTGATACTGCATTTGTATCAATTGATGTTCTTTTTTTTTTAGCCATTTTAGCTGTGAATTGATCAGCAAGACCAGCATACCTTAAACTTCTTTTATTTTTACAACCTTTTTTTTGTTCATTTGTTATTTCTTGTTCATCTGTTGACAATGAAGAGTCATCAATACGTTCACGTCCAATTAAATATGGACCAAATAAATCACTTAATACACCAGATGGTACTGTATATGTACCAGGAACAATATGTGGACCAGCTAAATTTGGATGTGGTCTTGATGGATCACCTGGTATTACCGAATGTGGTCCTTGTTTACAAAATACACATATCCAACTTGAGTCTGTTGTATGTGCATCATATCTTGATGATAAAGTTGAACTAAAAAGACCAGTACGACCAACTTTACCACGATAATCCAAATCATTTTGATGACTAAGCCTTTTACTACGTCCAGCATTACCATTACCAAGACTTTTTCTTTTTTCTTTACTTTTTTCTTCTTCATCTTCTCTTGATGGTGCGTTAACAACTTGTACACTTAATGGACTATCACGTGGTCCTTGTACATGTACAACTGGCCCTCTTGTTTTAATTGTACTTGTATTTGAACCAGAATCATATGCAGCATCTTTTAATCCATCAATTTTTGTTGTTTTCTTTTTCTTTTTACTATTATTATTATCTTGTTTTTTAACATTTTTATTATTATTTTTACGTTTTTTTGTTGGTTTTTGTGGTAAATCATCTATACAAAACATATTGTCTGGTGCTTTATAACCACCTTTACGTTTTTTTCCTTTAGCACGTCCTTTTTTACCTTTTTTTGGCGTTGTTTTTGTTGGTACCGTTGGTATTGTTGGTATTGGTGTTGTTGTTGCTGCTGTTGTTGTTGGTGTGTCGTCATTAGTTTTGTTATTATTTTCTAATTTAACCTCACTTTTTTCTTCTTCTTTTTTAATAATATCAACTTCAGTTTTAACTTGTTCAATAATATTATCACTTTTAGTATTTTCTTCTTTAACATCTGTATCATTTTCAACAATACCAGCAAACATTTTTTCTAATTCTGATTCAACTTCATTAAATGGATTTGCATTATTAATGACTGTTGATGGACTTGCTACTTTAGATAAATCAGTTGCATCATCACTAGATTTTCTTCTTGTCCTTTGACTCACATGTGTTGGATTTGTTGATGTATTTTCACTACTTCTTCGTCTTCTTACTGGTTCATTATTTTCTTTGTCAGTTGTATTTTCATCTTTTTTTAATTTTTCTGTTCGTTGTTTTTTTTTTTTTTTTTTAATTCTTCATCATTACCATCGTGATTGTAATTATCATCATCATCGTCATCTTTATCATCTTCTTCGTCGTCATCATCATCATCATCATCATCCTCATCATCTTCGTCATCTTCATCTTCATTATCATAATCTTCTTCACCTAATTCTTCTTTATCTTTTCGTTTTTCTTGTTCTTTTTGTATTTTTTTAGAAATAGTAATATCATCTGGTATTTTTAATTCATTATTATCATCATCACCAATATTATTATCATTTATTTTCTTAACATTACTTAAGTCTATTGTTGTTGGTGATAAATTATCATTCGTTTGTTTTTTATGATTTTCTTCAACAACGGGAGGTAGTAATAGTGATGTTGATGATGACGATGATGGTAGAGGTGGTGGCAGCGGTGGTGCTAATAGAGTTGGTGGGGCTAATGGAGGTGGTAAAGTTGTTGATGTTGTTATTTTTGTATCAAATTTACTCGTTAATTCATCAATAATTGGTACAGTTATTCTTGGTTCTTTAGGTTCTCTTAATTCTTTTGATTCAATAATTGAATCAATTTCTCCAATATCATCAATATCATTTTTAGCATCTTTACTCAATCTAACTGGTTTTTCTAATTTTCTTTTTCTTCTTTGTTTAGTGTTATCATTTGAATCATCATTACTAAATTCTGGCGATACAACATCATCTTCTCTTGTTGGTGATTTTGATTTTTGTCTATCTGGTGACATACTTTTAATACTTGATGCATCTTTATAATCATCAACAGGTATTACAATAATTGAACCAATATTTTCTGTACTACCTAATTTTTTACTACCACTTTCAAGTTTTTCTAATAATGAATCAACACATTTTTTATTACCACGTTTTGGTATATTTTTAGGTGATCTAACATTCATTTCATCATTATTAATTTTTTTTGTTTCTCTATCATTTATTAATGACAGATCACATATTGGACTATCAATAACATCTTTATCATATCTTGATGTTAAATTAACAATAACTGGTTGTGGTATAACACTTAATGAGTCTTTAATTTTTATTGGTTCAATGTCTTTTTTATTATTATCTGGTAGTATACGTTCAATCGTAACACTTGATGGTAAATTAATCATTTTTTGTGAAAAATTATCAATATTAATACCAATACTATTGACACTATTACTAACACTACCAACACCAACACCGCCACCAATTTTATCATGAATATTTGCAACACCTTTTAAATGACTTTCAAAATTTTTAACAGATATTTTTGGTGTTAATAATGATGATGATAATAAATCTTTTGTTGATAATGACACTGGTTCAATAAGTGAATTTGGAGTTGGTACTGATGAACTAATACCACTGTCTGATGATGTTTCACCATTTAATGGTATTGGAGGTGATATTATATTTCCATTACGATTTGATTTATCAATATTTCTTGCTGTTAAACTAATTGGTATATCTTGTGTCATACGTGAATAATTTTCTGCAACATCAGATGTTGTTGATAAATCAAGTGTATTTTGTCCAGTATTTGGTGATCCACGATGATATTGACTTTGATTTGTACGATTATTATCAACAAGTGCTTGTAAATTAAATAATGGATTAACAGGGGAATTTGTTGTTGTTGTTGTTGCTGCTGTTGTTGATAATGTTGATGATGTCGATGAAGATGATGATGTTGTTGACGTTGGCTTAGATGATGGTACTGCTGTTGGTGTATGCCACGTTGGTGCTGATTGTGAATGTGCTAATTGTGGTGTTAATTGACTTGTTAAATGTGATGATCTACTAATTGATGAATGTGTATAAAAATTTGCTGGATTAAGTACAGCATTTGTTAATGCTGTTGGATGTATATTTAATCCAGTACCTTGTGCCATTGTTAAATGATTCCATACTGTTTGTGGTGGTGGTGTGCCAACCGGTGGTCGACTGTGTCCTGGGTACTGTCCAGACATATCGATGTCTTCCCAGCCACCAGCAGCAGCAGCAGACCACAGTGCACTTAAATTCCACAAATTCTCAATAGTTTTTTTGTAATTTTCAACTGATTTATTAACATCTACTTTATCACTTATTTTTGTATTATCATTTGATGATTTTTGTTTAGATTTTTTTACTGTATTATTATTTTTATTTTTTTGAATTATTTGGGAATTTAATAATTGGCCACTATTGTTTGTTACTGTTTCACATTTATTTGTTGCTGCTGCTGTTGTTGTTGTTGTTGTTGTCAATTTTTTTGAATTTATATGTGAGTTTTGAGATTGATTAATAATATTGTTGAAATCATTTGATGATAATTGAGAAGTGTTAGTATTTGCTATCAACGAATTTTGATAATCCCAATGATTCGATGAGTGTGCCCAGTTTGGGGCATATCCTGGATGTGGTTGCCCTAAAAAATTATTATTATTTATTATTAAGAAATATAAAATTAATACATAAAATTATATTTAATCATCATTATGAATTACCATTGTAAAGGGCTGCATCAAAGTCATTCAAAGTCAAATCATTCTGGGATGGTAATTGATTATCGTTATTATCAATTTCTTGAGAATTACGATACTTCCAATGTGTAAAAAATGAATCGCCCTTCTCGACTTCACTAACAACTTGAAATGAACGATTGTCAGCCACTTTTGTTCCTGTAAAAATCAAATTATCATAGATAAGAAACATTACTAAATTAGCCAGTCTATTCATTAGCTACATTCATATCAATAATAAATTATGAAAACAACAACAAAGAAAAAACCTACAAAACTAAAATACCAATAAACCTAAAGCTTCATCAATTTAAATTAATCGTCTCGTAAACATATTGGATCGTTGGATAAAATTAAAATTAGCATTAGTTAAAAAAAAAAACAATAATAATAATAATGAAAAAAATAAATCAAAGTGGATACATCAACTATCAAGTTGGAAAGGCGCGGCACAGCTAAAACCTACTATTGAATAATTTTAATCTCCAAAAATATGTCTTATTATAAAAACAAAAAAAATCCACCAAGTATACACCATCAATTACTCCGAGAAAAAATATTTAATTGCTCCAAAATAAAATAAATAAGCTATTATTATTATTATTATTATTATTACTATAAATAATAACAACAACAAGAATAATAATAACAATAATTATCAAAGTGTCATGTTGTCTAATGTCTATAGGTAAAAGTCTCTCAATTTTTTTTATCCTCAAATTTCTCTTACACTTTATTCTCGTATATATAGAACCACAATTTCACAAATTACATACATCTTCAACAAATAGAATTTAAAAAAAAAAAAACATTAAAATAATAATTACATCAACACCTTATGTAATAATAATGTAAAAAATAATATAATAAACATAAAAAAAATTAATACCAGTATATAAAAAAATTTAATTATTAATAAATTTTAATCATTGAATTAAAATTTAGTAAAACAGTAGTGAAAGATTAATGTTGGCGTATTGTCGTTTCCTTCTGGACGAGAAGCAACGACGCACCGACATATAGACATACCTCAAATCACACAAGCATATAAATATTATATCAAACATAGCACACATACAGAGATAAAATTGGCAAACCCGGTGACTGGGCTCTTAAATTCACCATGAAAAATCATACTTCAATAATTCCATTTAATAAAAAAGAAAAAAAAAAATTATTTTTCCTTTCATTTTTGCTCTTAAAATTAATTAATTGTAAAAAATAATAATTGTTATTATTAACTCACGATATATTGATGACTTGATAGTTTAAATAAATAACTATAATAACATAAATAACAAACACTGATTGTTTTTTAACTTGATAAACAAAAAGAAAAAAAAAAACAAATATTTTTATGCTGTTATTATAAAACGTGTCGCGTTGTTGATTATTTAAGTTTAAATTTTAATATATGTGTTTGATTTATTTGACACAATATCACACTTTAATTATTGCTTGATTCACCTATTTATTTACTTAAGCTTTTTTATTTTATTTGTTGGTGTATTGTTTTTTTTTTTGTTGCTATTTGTACGACATGTATGAATGAAAATTACGAACCTTTTTATCTATTTATTATTTTTATTTATTTATAAAAATTCTAATGAATGAATAAATGATGCTAATTGTGTGTGTATAGTGTGGGGTTTCTATGTGCGAATTATTGATATATATCAAGATTAATAATAGTCACGATATATTTCATTAATTTGGACTAAATGAAGGACTTTCAACAATGGTGGCTGCGGCTTATGGCCTATGAGCCAAATTTTTTCCAATTGGGTGTATGTCTTATGCTGACACCTCGTGGTCGTAACTGGAGTATATAAACTATTTATTTCTATTTATTTATATATTTTTTTTAATTTTTCTATTGATTTGTTTGTTTTTTTTGTTGTACATTATTTAACTATAATTATTCTATATTAGAAATGTACACATAGAACAATCTGTTTCGATGATTCTTATCAATTTTTTTTTTTTTATATCAATGACTAGACAATTTTCTAGAAATGTCGACTATTTTTTTTCTCTTTTTCCACTTGTTTTTGTTGATATGGAAACTACTCGAAACTAATGACGACTTTTTTTAAATCTTTTTTTTATCTATTTGGATTGAGATCAGTCAAACTAATCAATACTTGTCAGCCAATTGCAATATGAAACTACAATGCTCATACTATTACTACTATTTTTTTCTCTATCGAATAAAAAAAAATTAAATAAAACTATACTTGTTAATTGAACACTTAGGATAATAATAATTATAATAACAAAAAACAATAATAATAGTAATAAAATAGCCATTAAGTACTCAAATAACTCACCATTATATTTTCTTGCCAATCCTGAAGATGCATTATTTATCGTATCTTTACCGCGCATTTTCGAAATATTATCTTGATTTGTTGTATTCATCTCTTCATTTTCCATTTCAACTATTTTTTTTAGTCAATAAATTATTATTTATTTTTTATTTATCATGCTGAAATAATTAATTTTATTTTGTGAATTAAATATTATTATATTAAAACAAATATAAATTAATTAATTAAATAAAAATTTTTAATTTTTCATCTCCTAAGTAAAAGAAAAAAAAATTATTCATTTAAACATTCTTACCTTTAAAAAATATGTTAATCCTTTTTTGAATTTTATTTATATTAGCTTTTGTTTAAATCATAAAGTATAAAAATAGAAATAATAAATTTTCTTATCAGTTAAAAATGACGTGGTGATATAAAACTTTTAACGAAAATTAATATCAACCGACTATTATTTATCAAAAATAGGAAAAAAATCATAATAAAAATATACAGTTCTTATCAAACTTTTGACTTAATTATAGAATTATATTATTAAAAAAACTAATAACTCATATTTGAGGTTGGAAAACGTAAAATAATTCATGTGACATCCATCATAATAAACCATAAAAAAATTAAAAAAAAATTCACTCAATATAACTAAAATAAGACTAATAAATAATTATAAATAATAAAAAAAAAATAAACGCTATTATTTTATTTTATTTTTGCTATTAAAAAATTATATATATCATTATTTAATAAAAAAAAAATATAAATAATTTAACTCACTTGAAGTAACAACAATTATTTGTTTTCTTTTTTTTTTCTTTTTTTACTCAAAACAAATTCAAATAAAATTTACAATAAACAAACAACTTGTTTGATGATATAAAATGATAAATATAATACAGGATATTTTTTTTTTCATAAAAATAAAATAATAATAATGTAAACAAAACAAATGTGATGTAATTTATAAACACGAGGTGAACAAGATGAGAGAACTGTTTGTCAATTTAAGTGTGTTAATGTTTTCAGCTGCTAAAATACATGTGTATTAGTATATATATATTTTTAAATAGTATATAGGTGAATTTGTGAATTTGTGAATTTTAATCCCCTTCTACCTCACCCTTATTTATAATATATATAATGACAAGTAAATGTGTAACACACATATACGTAAAAATGAATATGTTAACTTAGTGCTTGGTACATAATGTACTTAATATATACAGTTATAACATTTAACTTGTGTTAGATAATAACCACAGTAATAACAAACCATAACATGGCGACTTAAATAACATAAACAATTATTATTTAATTAATATATTACAATAATAAATTACCTGTGACAAAAATGTCTCATGTCACGTGAAGAACCCTGACGACCAATATCAAACGATTGGCTTTTACCAATTTTTTTTTTTTATATTTATTTTTTATCGGAAAAATAGAGAAAAAAAAAGAGATAAAAGAACAAAAAAAATAGTCAGTTTTTAATGTATACATATATTTTTTAACCCTAACAAAATGCGCATGTTAAACTGCGCAGTTGTGTTTTATTACTTCAATATAGAAAAATATATCTGTTAAAATTTTGAGCTTATAAAAATATAATTTTTTTTATATGTGACAGTAGTTTAATATATTACAAGTTTTTTATAGTTAATAATAATAATAATGAGAGTTTATAGTTTAATTAAAAATAAAATTGAGTAAAGTGATTTTTATTTATTTACTTTTTTATTTTCAACGATGGAAGCTGGTGTTAGAGTTTTAATTATTATAAAAAAAATGAAAATAATGAATTGAAATAATATATTGATGAAGAATTTTAAATTTATTAATTAAAATAAATAAATTTTATTTATTTAATAAATAAGGGTTATAATCTAGTCGATCAATGAGCCTAGTCATCAGCAATAATAAGTTGAAATTATCGACCTAAAAATATAAATTTTGATTTTATTTATAAAAATTTATTATTGATAGTCAAAGTGACATTTGATAAATCAACTTGTCAAAAAAAAGTAGTATTAAAAATAGCACAATAGACTGAGAACAATATATAACTTAAAAAAAAAACTTATGTATTATTTTACAAATGGAATTGTCTAGTCAAAATAATAACCATCAAAGAATTTATTGAAAAAATAAAGGAATTAATATGATATAAAAAACAAACAATAGCCAAACATAAAAAAAAGACTAATATAAAAATAAATAAGTAGCACAATCAATACTGAAAATAATAAATAAATATATAAATTAAATGATAACATGGAGAAGAGTAAATGTGAAAATTCCAAATTTGATATATCAACAACATCATCATCATCATCTTCATCATCAGCAGCAGCATCACCACGTTTAAAACAAAAAAAAAAATCACTTTGTCAAATATTAATGCATAAAAAAACACGTGTTGGTTGTATGGAAACATCATATCATGATAATGAATCAAATAAAAATATAAAAATTGATAATTCCCAAGGTTCTAATACAAGTACTAAATTATCACTCTGTTGTGCTATGACTGAAAGGAGTAGAACACCAACACAAAGTTTAACAAGTAAACTATCACCAACATTTAGTCGTAAATCAATTAAATCATCAACAAATATTAATGGAAATTTGCATGCAAATGTTATTGTTGAAAATAATTGTGATGGAAAAAATAAAGGATGTGTTAAAAATTCAATTAATTGTACAAAACAACAACAACAACAACAGGTGTTGATGGTAAGTTTTATAATTTTTATAAATAATAATAAATTTATAGTTTAGGAAAAAAAATAAACAATAGGCAATTTTCGCTAGTTAAAAATTTATTTATCTTTTTTTTATCACACCATCATCATCATCTTCTATTATAATTTCTTGTGTGTGTTTGTGTGTCAGTTGTAATTTGCAGGTGAAGATAAAGTCATTTGAGTGCATTTGAGTATATATATTTATGTAGAGAGAGAAAAAGTAGGCAAGAGAGAAGATTTGTGGTGTGGCGTCTTGTTTTGTTCATAGAATAGAAGTAGTTCCAGTGATAAATCTGACACAGCTGGATGTACATTTAAATGTCATTTGGATCATTAAATAAATGAATATATATATTGTATGATTAATATCAGATTAAGAATAATAGAAAGAAAGAGTTACTTTAAAAATGTCTAATAATATTAAAAGAAAAAAATCCTTTTTGTATAAAGTGTCAAGAGTACTTGGTGGTAAAAAAAGAAGTGATGATAGTACATCTTCGTCAAATGATAGTCAAGATAATAGTTATCGACAATCACCAGAATTTGATAGTTCATCAACATCAAAAAATACAAGTGGAAAAAATTCACCTGTTAAGTCAATCACTGATGTAAGTTCAACAGATAAAAAACAACAATGTATTTTAAACCAACAGCTGTCAAAAGATAATCAAAAAATAACTGGAAAAGTAAATAATAATCCAAGTGTTTTTGGTGAATTTAAAACAGATGAAAAAATAATTAAACTCGATTCAACAGAAATAGAATTATCTGTTGATAATTTAAAATTAAATATTGATAAAATAAAAAAAACCGTTATCATGGCACATCAACAAGCTATTGACCCTGATAAGATTTCGAAACTCATTGAGTTACCAAGTGAAAAAGCTAGTGTTGATACAAAAAAATTTATAAGGAAGGAAAAAATTTTAAATGACAATGAGAGTACAGATTCAGATGAATCAGATACAACTGATTATTCAAGTGAAGAAGATAACATTAATATAATTGAATCTGAAATGGATTGTAAAAGTATAAAAGATTCATACTTTACTACTGGAAAATATATAACATATTTCTTTTTAGAAATGGAAAGAAAATGGTATAATCCAAAAACTGAAGTGTACAGTTACATAAGATATAACAATACAGATTTGGAAAAGTCTAAAAAAGGTATTAAATATTATTCATTAATGCTGATGGTGCTATCTGGCTGATCATTATTATAATTGAAAATGTTGTCATCATTTATTACATCATGAAAAAATCTAATTTTATTTTAAAATCATAAAAAATAATATACGTGATTATTTAAATAGGATGATGTCATTGACATTTTATAATTGAAGAATTTATCACTCTAATCAGTGTAAATTTATTAATTTCTATTGGAAGTTGAATGATTGTCATCGTCATCATCTTTATATTTTAACTTTAATTATTTTTAAATTGTTACTTTAATTATTACTAAAACTTTAAGTCATCTTTGGAAGGAAAAAAAAAAACCATTCTATTGCCTTTGATCTTGTTAGCTATTTAAATTGGGTCAATTGTATTCAATTGAATAAAGAAATTATTATTAGTTGGAATTTATCACGTAAAAAAAAATATAAATTTAAATATAATAAATTAATTTTTTTTAACAGATCAATCATCATCTGATTCAGCATCACCATGTTTATCAATGCAATTACGAAGTAAATTACTTCATCGACGATCAGTTGATAATTTGACAATAATATCAGTTCCAAATTCAATAAATCATTCCAGTCCAGAATCAATAAAAAGTGTACCAATAAATTTAAAACCAAGATCAACATCACATGATGCATTATCAAGACGTAAAGATTGTCAAATAAATTTTGGTGATAATATATCAATGGATAGTTTAGCTAAACAATCATTACTTGCTGCTCAAGTATTAAATTTAATACCAACCCAAAAAGCAAGAGAACGTAATTATCTTCATGGGCGTATTGCTGCAAATTCACTTCTTGGTTCAGCTGAACTTGAAAAAGTGTTGCCAAATAGAGAATTAAAAATATTTATTGGTACATGGAATATGAATGGTCAAACACCACCAAAAGAACTAAATGATTTTATGTTACCATCAGAAATACAAACAATACCAGATATACTTGCAATTGGTACACAAGAATCATGCTCTGAAAGAACCGAATGGGAGGCATCATTACAAGAAACACTTGGACCATCTCATGTATTATTAACAAGTACCAGTCTTGGTACATTACATCTTGCATTATTTTTAAGAAGAGATCTTATATGGTTTTGTTCAGTACCCGAAGAAGATAATTTTTCAACACGTCCTGGTACAGCGTTTAGAACAAAAGGTGCTATTGCTATTGCAATTATATTATTTGGTACTAGTTTTTTATTTGTAACAGCACATTTAACAGCACATCAAGAAAAAGTTAAAGAACGTATTAATGATATTAAAAGAATTGTTCGTAATCTTGATTTACCAAAAGATTTACCAACTAAAAACAAGAGTAAAGGTAATTTTTATTCATTCATTTAATTATTAACATTGATTAATTAAATTTAATTATTTCGTTTTTTTTTTCTTTTTTTCTTCCAGATGTTACACAAAATTTCGATTGTGTTTTTTGGTGTGGTGATTTAAATTTTCGTCTAGCACAACCACGAGAAGATGTCATCGAGTGGGTATCAGATACAAGTTTTCCTCGTGCATCACCAATAAATTTATCAAAAGATCAACTACGTACAATACTCAATGACGGAGCAGTATTACGTGGTTTTGAAGAGGGACCAATTACTTTTCCACCTACTTATAAATATGATCCTGGTACACAGACATTTGATTCAAGTAGTAAACAACGTACACCAGCATATACAGATAGAATATTATTCAAAGGAAAAGGACATACACGTGGTTACATGAGACGTGTTAGTCATGAAAGTACGAATTCAAATAAAGATGGTGTTATTGAGTGTCTTGTTTATGATTCTGTGCCAAGTATTTGTACATCTGATCATAAACCAGTATGGGGAGTTTTTAAAACTACCATAAGACCTGGAATTGATACGTGAGTAATTGTTAAAATATTCTCAACTTTTTAAAATATAAAATTTATTTTAATTATTTATATTGTTTTCAGTATACCACTTGCTGCTGGATTATTTAATCGTGAAATTTACTTGGAAGGTATTAAAAGAAGAGCTGCCACAATGGATGATCCACGTGGATCATCAAAAGTTTGTTCGCTTCAGTAGTTAACTATGATAATTATTGATTGATTGAATCATAGTTAATTTATTTCTTATTTATTTATAATTCACAAAAGAAATCTAGTCGATTTTAAATAATTTAAAAACAAATGACAAATCTATTTCATATTTATATACATATTAATCAATTAATTTAATGGAGTTGTTTAAAATACATGAAAAGACATTATTACAGTTATTAATATTAATATAGTATTTCATAAATTTAATGACAGACCCGATACTAATAATAATAAAAATTAGATGATTTTTTGATAAATTTTACGAAATCATTTATTAATCTTCATATATTATGAATGGGACAATAAATCAATTGTAAAATCGTTTTGACTTGGTGACTGAAAGCTCTATTGACATTTTATCGTAAATTTTTAGGCAAAAAAAAAAAACAAATAAGTTTAGTTAAAGCTTATTTAATATTATTTTAATTAATGCCAATGTTGCAATACGTCCAGATAGTATTTTTCACTTTTACTTTAATGGTTGTATTATTATATAGGTACATAAAATATTACAATAAAATTATTCTTTTTTTTTTTTGAAGTACTACTTTTGTTTCTTATTTTATTGTTAATTAAATAAGATATACATTTGCGTAACACTCTATTTTTATTGGTATTGAAGCTGATGCATCTGAATTTTGGTCCCACCAAAAGTGAGTCATTATTTTTTTGATTTTGTTGTTCTGATTTTGATGTGTGTATCAAAAGCTTTTAAATATTATTATTGATAATTTGACTGATAAATACAATAAACGTGTAAAAAAACTTAGACCTTGGTGAGCATCTCCATGAAATTTTCTGTTAACTAATTTACCGACAAATAAAACTGATAGTTCTTATTACATACCAGTAGAGCTCTGCTGACACAAAAAAAAAAATAATAATAATAAAAAAAGAGAGATATTGTTGTAAAATTTTCTTTCTTTCTTCCGGTGTTTCTGTGACGGCTTCAACATGGTAAGTTTTTGTATTGTGATATTTTAAATAAAAAAACAATATAAAAATAACAATAACCAAAAGTCAAATGATCTTAATGTCCTTTTTAATTAGATTAATATAAAAATTTATTCCCATAATTGATTCTTACGAATATTTAAGTTGAAATTACTCCTTACACGTTGTCGTGATTTGACATGAATTTTTGTGATTTTTATTAAATTAAAAAACATGGTAAAACAACAACAACAATAATAATAATAATATTACGCAAAGTATAAACAAACAATTCTCATTACAATGTTTTGTTAATTGTTATATTCAGCTTTATAAATATCTATTATTATTCAACTTTTAACTTAACCTCTAAAATGATGTAAATTTTAACTCCAGACAATCTTCCTGGTGGCAAAATGATTTAATGAGTCTGATAATTCAAAGAAAAAAAAATATAAAATTTATAAACTTGTATAGCACTTGATACTAATTTTTACTTTGTAATTATTACAGCCACCAAAGAAGGATACGAAGGGCTCGTCAAAACAGCCCCAAAAGACTCAAAAGAAAAAGGAAGGAGGAGCTGGTGGCAAAGCCAAAAAGAAGGTTTGTAATTTGATTAAATTTAAAATAAAATTAATACAAATCTGTGTATATTTTGCATTTAACTAATTTACAATATTTTTTATTGTGTTTTTTATTGTAGAAGTGGTCAAAGGGAAAGACACGTGACAAGTTAAACAATGCTGTTCTTTTTGACAAAGGTACATATGAAAAACTTGTTAAAGAAGTACCACAATACAAATTGATTACACCATCAATTGTTAGTGAACGTTTGAAGATTCGTGGTTCACTTGCAAGACGTGCACTTCATGAACTCCAACATAAAGGACTTATTAAACAAGTTGTACAACATTCAGCACAACTTATCTACACACGTACAACCAAGGTTGACGATCCAGTTGCATAAATCATTTTGTATTTAAAAAAATAAATATTAAAAAACCCTAAAAAAAAGAAAATTGACTATGTATCTATTTATTTAATTGATTATCCATTATTTATTGAATTGTTGATTTATAGAATGATTATATTCATTCCAGTATGATCATCAAATTGAATTGTTATAAGATGTTTTTTCGTTTTTGATAAAAAAAAAACATTAAAACACAATTAAATGAATAAATAAGGTCGAATTAATATTATATATATGTTAATTTTTATTAATTATTTATTTTAAAACATTAAATAAACAATTAGACATCTTTTTCAATTTTATTCATATAAAAGTTG
>JAPYYR010001982.1:0-11938 GCA_030523065.1 Aphidius colemani
GTTGTATTGCCTGTGAGAAAGTTTGATTAATAACTGAATATTCTCTGATGAATACCGTACTGCTAAACTCCCGCAGGTGAATTTTCTGAATGGACCATCTTTGGGCCTCATAACCTTCCTCGTTAAACTCTTCTTTTACCCTCGTCATTACGTGTTCAATTTTGTAGAATAATTTTTTTCGCACCAGCAACCAAACAATGTTTCATACTTGTTTTTAATAAAATTCATTTATTTTTTTGTTTCTATCTCTTGGGAATCTTTTAGTTTTGTATATATGGTAGAGAAATTTACACATTTTGGAAAGAGATGCATAAGAAAAATACAGGTTTGGAAGATGAAAAAAACAAATTAATGTAAAAAAAAAGGTCAACATTTTTTTTCATCATAAAAAGTTTTGTACAACGTAGTTGTTATTGAATAGACATCTTTTCCTGCATGCTGATAAAATATTTTAATTCATTCTCTCGTTGAAAAGAATAAAAAAAACGATAGTTGAAAGAATATTATGTGGCAAATTACATTTGTACAAATTCATGTATAAAATTGAAATAAAAGTTGTATATCGGTTCGTTAAAACTTTTTAAAATTCGTACATATTGTTGATCATAATTTAAATATCCGTCATTAATGTAAAATTGACTCACTTGTGCACCGTTTATACTTGAAGTAATTGAAACCCTATCAAACAAACTTCAAATTTCTCAAGAAATTTCACTTCACTGTGCGTACAGTAACACACACTGCCTTTTTTTATTTACAAATTGAGAATAAATGATAATGATTACGATGAAAAATATAAAATTTAAAACCGGCAAATTGCAGGGTATGCATAAACTCATATAAATCACAATTAAAAAATCACGACCTTATCATGTCAGGTGACCGCGTGCGTTCTGTCTTTCGAAGCAACATTCTTTTTTATTTATCATACTTGTTTCTTTTTTTTTTTTCAACTACTGTACTCATCAATCACACAAAAGAGAGAGATCGGAAACAAGACGTTATTTCACCCAAATTCATTTATCAACTCACATTTGCAAGAAAAAAAATACAAAGAAAAAACAGAGAGAAAGAGAAAGAAAACCGTTATCGGTTTTTTTTTTTTTTTTTTTTCGAAACATCAGTTGAACTCTAAATGAGAATTATCGAGATTTTTCAATTTATGGACACGCTTTCGATATACAACTCATTGCTTTGGTGTTTTCATACAATCAAGTGACTCGGTAAATTTTGAAGTTGTAAAAAATATGAATAATATTTTTAAAAAATGAGGAAAAAAAAAATTATAATATTAATTGAGATGAAAGGATCCTCAGGGAAAAAAAAGAGAAACTATATGTAAAAAATATTCAGCGAATAAAAAATGCTATCAGTCATTTTCAGATAAAATTCAATTGCACGATGCATTTGTCATATCTTCCTGATGGCTCGAGATTAATTTCCCATCCGCATGTTACATGTTTGAATAAGAATATATAGGTCAAACTTGGTCATGTATGATGATGATTGGTCCTTCCCTGTCACTTGATTAATCTCATGAAATTTTGGTGTATCATCTACTGAAGCCAGTCATCAGCTTGAGCTATATCGTGAAGCCAGCTTATACATATATGTGAGATTTAGTCTCTACAGGTTTAAAGTTCACATGGCCATATATATTATATATATGGCCATGTTATTATCACATGCTGGAATCTTTTGTTACGGGGGGTTAACGCACAGATAACATGATTGAACAAACTGCACACACGCATATATATGCACATACAAAACCGGTTCCTAAAAAAAGCTATATGCATATGCAAGATGAAACCGCAAACATTTGTTTGTCGTAGCGTATAAAATTATGAAGAGAGCCGACAAGCCTGTATCGGTTACGTATATGCCCACACAAGGTAAATCATGTTATCTCTTGATGATCACTATGGATCTGCTTTGTAACCTGCGATTCTGTATAGTTTTTAGATAAAACAATAATCATGGGACGGTGACTGTTTCAAGCAACTCGTGTACTAATCTCTAACATACATTTGATGTTTTTTTTTTAACACATAAATTAATTAAACAACCTGATAGTCGGTTATCCTCCAGATGAAATGTTCAAATCAAGTTAGGCTTTAAATAGTTTGTTAAAAAAAAATAGAGGTTTAACTGACGAATTAAAATAAAAGTCTTTGCTTTCCTTTGGTAATACATTTTTTCGAGTAATTCGATTAGCAGACATTCAAGCATTTGATCACGTCTTTGACGTTAAATTGTCTGCATGAGCGGTGGTTAACCTTAATGACGTGTTTTTAACGATGTGCAGAAATAAATACCATGTATAATAGACAGTGCGAGCTGACACACCAACAACACTCGGCTGGTCAGAAACACAACAGCAAGGATTCATCGTCGTTCTCACGAATTAGTTCTATATAAAGACAAAAGTGGGTGTAGATCTGCTAGCTACGATCTCTTAATCGCTGTGTAATACTATTTACACTGATAATAATAAAACACCATGTGTCTGTCGTGTTATTTTCTTCTTATTGTATTTCGATTTGAAAAAACTGAAGATGTATTTTTGGATAGTAAAATAAAAACTATCGCAAATTTTATACAATGATATCAGGCGATATGTACATGTTAAAAATAACGAACAATAAAAAATAATACGGGTGGGAAAAGTGGTTGAGAGAAAGAGTTATGGGATTGGCTTAGACAAAAATTAACTATCCTATTTGCCTCAGAAATACATTCGCTATTCGTTAATATATCTAATGCAAGTGGTGTCGTGCCCCGCTCTGAGGAGGAGCCGGATGAAGTAGGTCATCCAGTTAGATGTTGCATATGCTCTATCTATATATAGTTATACTGAGTGCACTTTTTTTTTTTTAGCAGTTTTGCATATTTTTAATATGCAAACCCTAAACTCTTCAACTCATCTAGAAATTTGCTATGCCTTAAAGAGTTGATAATGCATCAACTTCAGCTGTGTACTTAATTTAAATTTCAAAATTTGCCGGGATTATAAATATACGGATTTATTTTTTGATGAACCTAATGGATAGGTTCTACTTTATGTTGGAATAATTGGGAGTCTGATGATTTGATAATTTATCTACTCCGTACTATATATAAGTCTCACTGGACAATTTGGGTCTAATCACTGTTTTTCTCCGATAACATAAGTTAACTTTCATCCCTTTCGATCCAATACCACCCCCTCAAGTTTGGCATGGAGTGGTCAGTCAAAATTCTTCTTAATAGAGACAAGTTGTATCACAAATTGTCGACTTATCTCTGCGATGACGTGAGGTCTTTCAGGTTAAGGGCTAAGCAGGGATAAAATAGATTTAGAGGTTAAGTCAGTACTGTTGGTTGATAGTGTCACCATTCAGTTTAGATACTAAATATATAAACGAATTATTAAATTAAAAAAAGCTGAATTACAAGAATCTATATGGCGTTATATCAATTCAAAAAAAATATTCTTAATGTGCTTCTGTACTTCAAACAACGATTTCATTTTATATTTTTTTTTCATAAACATCCGTATCATTTTCTTTTTTTTTCTGTTCGTTTAATCATCTTCTTTACCTTCAATTTTCGCAAATGGTGATGAAGATTTTTCCATCAATCTTACTATGCAATTCAAAATGAAGAATACTCTTGTGAGTCAAGTTGGCTCGATCTTCTCTTTCTTTCTCATCGTTCATGTTGTATATGTTATATGTACTCAATGATGCCAGTTGCAATCCACGGTTAATCTCACGTCAGGCGTGACGTTATTACTCATTATAATGACGTGAATTCATTCTATGGGTGGACAGAACGAGATTTAACCCTTTCGGAAGGATATTATGTTCTTTTTTTTTTTTTTGCTTTTTGTCAATAATAAATGTTTTCACGTATTATATAAAATCATAACATTTTTATGAAAAAATAAAAGATTGTAATTCTATTTCGTTACATTCTATCACTATTACTGTTATCATCATTTAAAATTTTGAGTATCTTTGTTGATTTAAAACATATACATATAGAAATATAATAATGTGTTCGTTGAGTCTAGACTGGTATCTGTCTGAGTGTGGCTCATGGTGGCATGCTGCTTCAGCGACCTGACCGTTATACGGTTAACGAGCTGCCCAAGCAAACGTCTATACCCACAAACACCAATGTCCCATTGTATGTATATGTTTTTGTTGGATCGCATTAGGCTTAGTAGATATACACTAGCAACGGCATAGCGCATGCCGTGAAATGTAAACGTGGGAACCGGAATTGGCCGGCCTAGGGCAACTCTTGGAGTTGCTTGAGAACATCTTCAACTGACTATATCGTACTCTGACAAACTTTGAAAGTGATTTTTATTGTATTTTTATTAAGATACAGTATTTTTTTTTTCTTCTTTTCGTTCTATATTAATTTAACAAATATAATTATTATACTCTCGATATTACGAGTGATTTGAATTATACAATTTTCTTCTTCAATGAGACTTAATGGTTCACTTTAATTGCCTTATTATAATTTGTTTTTATTTTTCTGTTTCAGGTGAGTAAACATACTGTGACCCCGTCTAATAACGTAGTTAGAATAACCCTTCTGTTGGTAAGTGATTTTCGCTAAAATAGCTAAATTGAATATGATATTTTTGCCATGTTAAAAAAAATTAAAATGATATTCAAGCTTAGGAAAAAAATTATTTGCATCATTTTAAAACATGTAAAGTGTTTTGAATTCTAAGTATAATACGGATGTCAAATAACAAATACCTTGAACCAACAGGATCAATAATTATTTAATCTTTAAACACTAGAAATTATTCTTAAGTCATACTGAATATAACATGATTGTCTCAATACGAAGAATTTTTCACCTAATGGAATCTTCAGAGCTATATAATTATAGTACAGATATGCAGTGTGTATTATTATTATTTTTTACTAATACTGCCAACAAATGAACAAGAAAAAAGAAAAAAAAAAACAAATGGAACGAGTAGACAAAGAGTCAAATGCCAGGGAGGATAGTTATAAAAAAATTGTGCACCCTAAAGAATTCTCATAACGAGTAACATGAAAGGCATGTCTTCAACTGCGTGGATAAGCGCGTTTTTTTTAGTTTTTTTTTTTTTTTTGTTGCAACCGTGCAAATTCTCAACTGTCTTTACTCTCCACGGTTGTCACTAATTTTTTTATAAGACAACTCGACAAGTTTACATAATTTTCTGAATTTTCTTTATCTATTTAATTTCGATTACAGAAAACGCTCTCTTTTTTTGTATCAATAACAATTTTTAAATGATCTGTTGGTATAGTCCAGATACGACTTGAATATACTCAAGTCCAATTTGGATAAATGTGGGCTACATAATGTTATGTGTATTTCCATGCGTCTAATCAAATTTAATTTCATAATAGCTTTAATTTTTTTATTATTGGAATATTACTATCCCACACGTGCCAATGAGAACATATATCCTTTTTATCTCATTTCATAAACTCAAGAAAAATAAATTTAAAAAAAAATCGACTCGATCTATCTTTCAGATATGTACAGTATATTATACTATATCCAGCGCATGTCTGTTCAATGTATTACGGTAATTGCAGTGCGCGCAAATATACATGTATACTATTTATATACACTTGCCTTATATTCGCGCGAAGGGATGTTGATTTGCTGCGTGTTGCCCGGGTACCGGAACTCGCTAGCGCGCGAATGATACCGTGGTAGCGTACATCAAAGAGTTAAAAGCACGGGCCAGAACCGCGTGGGAGAGCTCGTCGACGGGACTCACTTTGATCTCGCAGCCCCTTCCAATAATCAACATCGAAGTCGTGTGTATTTTCTTTGCATGCGATGTATATCCCTATGAGAACCAAAAGATGCCCTATGTGCTTCATCTTTGTATGTATATATTTACCCGAAGAGATTTACACCAAGTCTGAGACTGAGAAAGATCTATTCTTCTTATTTTTTTTATTTTCATTTTACCTTACATTTACGTTAGCCTCGACAGTTTTCCTTAGACTATATACTTCAGGTTATACCTCAGAAATTCAAAGAAGAGTGCGAGAAACAAGTGACTTGGATTTGTTGCCATTTATTTCGAGTTCGCATCCGTTGGGCTTTATGAATCATCATCCTGTTTAACCTTAGTTTCTCTCTGCACGGAAGAAAATAATCATTTTTATCAGGCAATTCAGGTTTATATATACTTTGGATCGATTGACAGTCAATTGATATTTGTTTTTTCTCCAAAATTAGAAGCACGATATTTGATTTATTAGAGCTATTGTTTTGTTGTTTTTAAGTTAATCAACATGAATCATGTGAAAATGAGTTGGGTGAACATGAGTGAGTGCCTAGTGAGTCTGGTTGTTGATCGCATTGTGTGGGTGATGTGTGAATGGGAACGCTGTTTGTCAGTCAATGCACCAGCTATCTCTGTACTCGATATTTACGACTTTGGAAGACAATAAGACGGCCACGCGTGAATAAGCCACCTCGTTAATTTATCTATTTATATTTAATATAAGTTTTGAATCAGTTAATTAGATGATTCTGGACAGTCATTGTATTCAAAATGATTATTATATTCAACAAAGCACTCTCGTTCTTTCTGTTTGCCATGATAGTTCAATATTGTTTCTTCAAATAAGATGATAAATTAAAAAGAGCCTCACCTTTTTTTTTTTCTGAATTAGAACTCAATGACTCTACTACACTTGATTTACCTCTCGAAAATCTTCTTGAGATCGAATAATATTACAGAGACAAAATGTTCATGCAGCCAAATTTCTTAGTGTACCATTCACACTGTAAATTATTTTTGGTTCCACTTGTTTATACCTCTGGTTCTGATAATTAAGTGGGACCAAAAGTAGAATAAAGTATGTAGCATGAGTGTGAACAATTTCTTCTTTTGTTTTATATTCACAATTGTGAGAAAAATTATTTAACATAATAAACACGATTTCGATTTTATTCTAGATAGAAAGAATTTTTGAGGTTATAACCTTGGGGTATAAAAAATCGTAAAGTAAAATATCAATAGAAAGAAAGAATAATTTTTTTTAGGTTAAAATTTCGATGCTGTATATTGTAGAAACTGCATTCTTTCAAGAAACTCTCTAACAACTTATACAATTCGTGAAAAGTAATCTTCCATTATTTAATGAATCGATTTTAGAAAGAATGTTTTGTGTTTAATTAGCAGACTGTTAATGATATATTGAATTAGTTTTAAATATGTATAAGCAAACAATTAATGATAATAAGATGAGATAAGGTGAAAAAACTTTTGTTGAATGCTACAATACGTACATAATTCAGACAGCTTTATTAGAATCTAAAATGTCAGGGATGTTTTGTTGGTTTTACATACGACAAGAGCTTGGAAAAGTATTTCGTCAATCAGTTTTTATTCAAAGAAATACATAACGACGTCTTTCAAAAATTGAAAGACAAAGAAAAAAGCACATTGATTTTCATAATGACACATTTATTATAATTCTTATTGTTAAAAAAAATAATTGAAATAATTGAATGATACAATATATTTGAGTCTTGAAAGCAAGAACTTGAATCCACGTTGGATTGATTAAGTATAATCTTTCTGTTCCAAAACACGAGGTCAGCGTACAAATTTAACGTTCCAAAATAAACATCTAAATTGTCGACTGCTGATAGTTATATTCTTGATTAAGTAAAATATGTCAAAACTCAATATTGTTAATTTATCTTGGCTTAAATGATAGTTGTAATAGTATTGTAATTTTATTGCTAATCAAACTTGAAGATGAATCGCTTAAGCTTTACAGGACGTCAGTAGAAAATGAAGACAGAATATATTGTACAGTTAGACAGATACGTCAGAGTTAAAGACACTGGACGAAATAAAAAATGTATAAAAAATCATGGATTAAAAAAGTTTGAAAAATACTGAAATATCCAAGAAAATAAAGGTGCGATATTTCTATGGATACTGAGAATATTCAAGGTGTTAAGGTTCAACAAAGTTACGACGACTGAAGTAAGATGAAAAGAGTAAGGGGTTTTGCGTACATGTACGATCAGACAGCTTAGATACAGCTATACTTCCAACATGGTTTTTAAATTTTAATGGCGCATAATATAAACATGGTAATTCCATTGCTGTTACGCAATCGTAAAAGATGCATAACACACCTCAACGTGATAGTAATTGCTTGTATGTTTGAGGGGCTTATATTCACCATAATCCACCAAAGATTCATACACGTGTTTAGAAACTCATTTGTGATGGAAAAATAGTCAATACAACGCAACTGCAGTCATGACGTTTAAAATAAAAAAAATATACATTGTAAATATGTATAAAGTGAAAAAGAAATATGGATTATTATACACGTCAAGTTTATTCAACATCAGCAAGTACAACTTAATAATAACATGTTCATATGAATACAGCTTTATAAAGTCACAGTTCATGATCCATGGCTAAGGGCACGGTGATATGCAGGCTTTTATTTTCAAATTGGATTTTTGATTTTTTTTTTGTTACAAGCTTAACTTCAAACAGCAAATTTTCCATATTAAAATCCAACGATTCCATTAAAATAGCTAACTAAATTTTTTTAAGTTAGTTGGCGAGTCTAAACGTTACTAAAGTTGGAGTCTACATAGCACCGTTGACCACAAACTTGAAAAGATAATCGAAATGTCAATTTCCCTTTATCGATCGTACTTATTTATGCATAAAAATATACTTCTTATATATGCAGTAGTCTCTTTTTTTATTTATCTTGTGTGACACTTATGTGCATCAGCTACATCTTGGTCTAGTTGACACTAGGCAAAATGAGTTTGTAAATAGCTGAGAATAGAGATATCGTCAGCATTAACTTGTGTAAGTGCAGAGGTTCCAATTTAACAAACCAGTTACTCGGCATTGAATCTCTCGTGGACTAAGATGTGATGATACGCTAAAACAGTGCGAAGATCCGTCCAATTTGATCTGACTGACAGGTGAATTCACTTCGAATAAACATTTATCTATTTCAAGAATTTATTTCAACATAAGTAGCAACTTGAATATTATATTGTCATCACAATACATATTCTATACATATTCAAGTTATTGGAATGAAATTTGGATGTGTTGAAAAATGTTTAAAAATATAAAACAGCAAATTACAAAAACAAATAATAGTTAACTGAAATCTTTTTTAAAAATTCAAATTCATTTTCGATGAGCAATGGACTATTGTAGTTTAGAATTTTGAATTAAATTTTTTTCTCTATCGAATGAAAAAATTATATATAATTTACGGCAAAATAATGGATGAGAACGATTGAAAATCTGAGATTCGGGTAATTGCAAACTGTATTTACAATTTACACAAACGATATATATACTTGGAGGATAAGAAAAACCAATATCTTGGTCACAAGAACTATCTACATACACTCATACTTTTTTCAAGCTATATATATTTAATAGTACAACATTATAGAGCTTGACTACATTATTGCAATGGTATTTGCGCAATCGCGCTCTCTATGTTCTTCTTATCTATAAATCACTGACTAATCATCATCAATCACTATTGAGCATCGTCCAAGTCAAGCCTATCTTATAGAATACAAAACTTATTCAAGCCGATGACGACAATCTTCGTAAATAAATAAAGATAAAAAAAAAAAAACTTATAAATAGCAATGTAATTTTTGTTGTTGTGCATTGAGAAATGTTAATTTAATAAAAACAAACAATGCTTAAGAGAAAAAAAAAAATTATTGAATTAAATTCATTGATTATTTGATTGGATATATTGTTGATCGTTTGCCAAACCCCCTGAAGTATGAGATTGTTATCAAATGGAATATAATGATTCGAAGATTAAACTTTTAAGACAGTTATTCACAAGAAAATGTTTATAGTGAATCACTGATGAATCATCAGATTTCGATGATTTTTATTACGGTAATGAAGGTTAAAAATGTGAAGACTATTGCCATCAGAATGATGGAGACAAACTGGTGCAGTTGAATGAAAAAGACAGGTTTATTGTTGTCAAGAATACCGACTGGTTAATGCGCAATAAATCTGAAATAACTGCGGGCGCCAAGGTCGTGCTTTATTGTTCATTGAAATCTCGTAAAGAAAGAGACACATTGAGATAATTGTGAGTTTGCATATTATTTATTTTATTTATTTTTATTTTACTTGAAAGAAATTTCAAATCGAGTTTAGTTGTGGTTATTTTTTTTGATTTTTTGTCGTCAGTAATGGGCAGGTTTACGACAAAGTCGTAAAATATCTAATAAAATCACTACCTAGTTAGTCGTTCATCCTATATAACAGGTAATAATTGTTGTTAAAAAAAATATTACAAATTTTTTTAATGTTGATAAAATAACATTTGTGCAGGTGCTCATCATAAAATTTTCATCACAGATTGCATGCATTCTTGTTGATATACTTTTTTCATACAAATCATGATGATGAAGGCTTTGGATGACACTTACCGAAAGCGTCAGTCCATGTAGAAAAAAGAGAGAGGAAAGTAGTAGACTTACCAATAGTTACCTGGTGCTCAGTGACTAATGAACCTTCACAATCACCTTATGTTCACTCACAAGAGTACCGGAGTAAGTTTATCGCTGATGCTAATTCTCGAGTCACGGCAATTAGTGAGATCGTGGACGATCCACTATACTAGACACGATCAATTTTAGATACATAAAACAATCGATAAATATAATTTAAAGTTTCAAAATTAATATTGTTGCTTAAACAATAATCGAACCGTATGTATATACATTTTTTTGAAGCGAAGAATATATTTTAATTGCATAAAAAAAATTAGAAATAATTGAATTGCATTGATAATGTTTTTGAATGATTTTATATTTTTTAATAATTTATGAATTAAACTGATGAGATCCGGTTTGTGCATATGGCTCGCAATTCAACAAGATTTATAATAAATAAAACTATAAAATACGTCACTTGAAAAGAGTGATGAATATGCTGCAGTATGGTGTGCAGATAAAAGCTGTTGGCAAAATGTGAGCATCAGCGTATATGCAGATGAAGCAGCATCGAATCAAGTATGATGATGATGCTAAAAATTAAAAGCGTTAAATATATTCGTCTATATAATAAAAGCGTCAAAGGCAGCGTCTATATACATAGAGAGAAAATAGTATGAAGAATGGTCTGGTATATTATAGCTGTTACCACTTGTGCACTGAGTTTCTCGTTGATTTGGTCTCAATGGTTGATGGTCATGTCTCTCTATTTCCTTGATGTCTGACTAACATCTGGCATCCATAACTACTACTGTTATTACTTCTTAAAACTCTATTCACTATTATATCCACGTGTATATTATAGACATTTTATAAATAAAAAGTATGAACCAATAATTCAAAGTCTTTTGATGCCACACAATCATTACCCAAGTTGTTGAAGTCATTTATAATATTCTATACAATAAAATAAAAGTTTTAGGCAAATTTCATAACTCTTTTTTTGTGAACACATGAAAAATTATTACAATGCAATTAGTTTTTATGCTATCTCATCAGGCAGATGTTTAAAATTTTCTGAAGGGTTTTATTTGCAAACAAAGGAAAAACATTCTTAGCACTGTATAGAAAATATTTAGAGCTATAGCCTCCAACAATTTGGACCATATTGAGTTGAGAACGATTCAAAGGTAAAATTTACAATCACCTGATTACTGGTCGTCAATGATTGTCGTAATAATTATCTTTTTTATGATCCATTTCTGTTCAGTAACGCTAATAATTCCATATAAAGAAAAGCAAAAAATTTGTATATCATTGATTAAAAATTAATAACATTTATTTCCTTCAAATGTTTTTCAAATGTTTATCCACCATAAATATATTGTTGTTACCATTAAAACTGGATGGAATTTTATTCTTTCTA
>JAPYYR010001983.1:0-22465 GCA_030523065.1 Aphidius colemani
ATTTACCTCTTCCATTTTATAATTCCCCAACTTTATAAATTTTCTTTTTAAAATTTTTCGATTTCTATTAGGAACATAGAATGACCGAGGAGGTATTCGCTCATTCAAAATTTACTTCTAGCGAAACATACCTTAGAAATTGAGATAAAATTAAGATTTTTAACAGGGCTATAGAACAGGAGAAGAGGTATTTAATGGCTATATTACAGAAGCGCCACCTTACCTCCAACAAAAATCCAAGAAGTTGTTCGGGATACTTACGAAAAAAGCATCAATTCTAACAATTTACCCGGTCGTTTACTCATAACTTTTGTTTCGGTAGGACAAAAATTATTCTGGTCTTTCCTTTCACTAGATATGAACATTTTCCACTTGGTCTATAGGGACATGTCATACTTTCAACGAAAATCCAAGAAGTTGAACATTTTCGTGACAACTAATTTAATGACTCGAAGGCAAGTTTTACTTGTCTTTATATCAAGGCATATTATGTTTTGAAAGATTATAATGTTCTTTTATTTATTTATTTTTCTTTATTCTAAAACACATAAATTTTAGCGTCAACATTTTTTTCCTTCACCCATTTTATCTACTTCAGTTGGCGAATCTTTTTTATCACGTTTTTTTTTTGTTTTACATTCAATTACTAAATGTTTATCTCTATTTTTTTCTGTTGTCGCATCCAGAATTTCACTACCTTATGCACAGCACACTTTACTAAACATAATTTTTTTTTTTTCTTGTTTTCTCAATATTTCATTCATTTCGATATAAAAAAAAACAATAATAATTATTATTGTAGAATATAATTCTTTAAATTTCTTATAAAATCGAAATTTAGAAAGAACAAACGTTTTCATTTGATTTTTTCTTTTCAAATAAAATTTTTCGTTCACTGTATAATCAAAAGACGACAATTTATATTTTTTACTATGCAAATTATATGTTAGTAACAATTTTTTCACTATTATCTTATTATTATCTTAATAAAACAACAATACAAAGTGAGCACATTGATTTTGCATGTTGGTTGTTTCTTTTTCAAATTATTTATTTAATATTATTTTGTTGTTTTATCTTCTTTTGGTTCCTCTATGTTATTATAATTTTTTATCATATAATTTATGTACATAATTTGCTAATTATCCATAAACAAATTAATCTCTTCTTTAAATAATAACTGTAGGTATCAGTGAATGAATGAGTACCGGTTGAGAAATATTTCAAACATCTCAAAAAAAACAGTCGATAAATTTCTGTGTATAGTCTTATTTACCGATAAGTTTTATATTCGAAAAAAATTTAAATTAATCAGTTGATGAGTGCTTAGCTAATCGCAAATTTTTTGGTTTCATTTTTGATAAATTTTCGAAAATAAATTCTGGAAATAATGTGTTTGCTGGTTATTTTTTTTCTAATCGAAAATGAATTTATAATTTATAATTAAACGAGGTTTTTATAATACAATGGCAACTTGTATCATCTGAAAATTTGAGCGGATTTTACCCATCAGTTTTTCTAAATTTAATTTTTTTTTTTTCTTTCTATTTTCTTATTTTTCCAGCTCTCGTTATTTATTTCTCAACGTATTTCGTATATCTTTATTTTATTTTCCAATCAGTGTTGGGCCACTTGATGGAATACTTCAGATATATAGGGGATAGTCTTCTCAAATGAACAAGCTATTATTTACATGTAATTTTTATAGAAAATTTCCGAAAATAATTTACAAAAATGTTTAATATTTATTAGATATTTTATATAAAATTTCCGGAAATGTTTTATTAAATATTTTCTAGAAAATTTCTGGAAAATTACGAGAGTAAAAATCACATTGAAAAAAACAAGTGCTCATTTGAGAGACACCCTGTTCACTTCCCTATACTTTTATTTATTTATTTTTTTATGTTTTCACAATTAATATCAATCACCTCCACAATTTTTTATAATAATTTTATTTAAATAATTTATTTCAGCCATATCGTGACTAAAAACGACGCTAATAAATCTTAGCCATTTGCTTATTTTTTCATCGAAAATTGGACGTCGTAACTTGACAATTTTACAAAATAAAATTTCTAACATATTTATTTACATTAAAAAATTTTTTTTCGTGTTTTTGTCTTTGATTAAAATCATTCACCAAAGTAAATTGAAGAATATCTGTTTAAATTTAATTTTCAATTAAAAAAATGACCTAAAAATCGGGGAAAATAATTAAAACTAAAATAGTTATATTTTATACACGAAAAAAAATTTCTTCCCATTAATGTAATTAAAAAAAAGATTAGTTTTCAATTGTAAAAGTCAGTGTATGACTTGGGAAAAAAAAAAATATTCAATTCACTCACTTAATTAGTGAATATTTCATTTAAATGCGAACAAGTGCGCATGAGGTACACAATACAGATTTCTAGACTTAATTTAATATTCACACACGCTTTGAAATAATATCAATAAACTACAATAATAATTTACCTTTTTGGATCTCAAAAATGTCAGTTATATAAATTAATTTATATAAATGTTTCACTTTATTTTTATCTGACTAATATAATTAATTTTCTCATTTCGTTTGCTAATTATAATTAATATATTCGGGATATTTTAATATATTTTAACAAATTTATTTAATATTTTTATGACAATAATATATTAACTATCAATAACAACAACTATATTTTACTCGACAATCGTTATAAATATTTTATTGATCATTCAATCGTGCAGTCTCGTTTATATTCAATAAAATATTCGAGTCAATAATGACTACAATTATTATATTAATATTCATATTTGTTTTTCATTTGGGATTTGTTACTGTTCATTTATTTCTATACAATATAATATATATTTAATTTAATAATAATATATTTTGTTATATTTTTAGTGCTTTTTTTTTGTCATACGATGCTCGACTCATTATAACAGTAATAATATATCTAAGAATACCGATAAAATGTAATCAATTGTGCATGAAAATCAATAAATAAATATATTTTTTTTATAATTATTAATTAATAATCTCACATTTATACATTTATAATTATTTAAAAAAAAAAAAAAGAAATTTCTTTATTAATTTAGAATAATTTTCCATGAGATTTTTAATTTATTATTAATTAAATAAATAATAAATAATTTGGCAATAAAATATTATTTGGTAAATAATAAATATGTGCTTTTGGGACGGTGAGGAATATTTTGTTTTTCTTTTGTTGATAATGTTTGTAAAATATTGAAAAAATAAAAGCTAATTAAATTATTATTTATTATTTTTTTTTAATATTATATTTTTCTTTGTTGTGTATAATTTATTCTTGTTGATTAGTTGAGACACGTCAACCTACCTTTATCCATCGGTCGATCGAGTACTCGAGTGCTGCTAGCCATCTGGAGTATAAATTATTAACAAAAAGTCAATCAATATAAGTCCACATCAGCTCATTGAAATATATATAATAAAATCTCGGGGATTAAATGTTAAATCATGCATGATAAGTACCAATAATAGATGCCTCACTTTATAAATAAATTGTTCAAGTTTAATTGACAAATAAAAAAGAAAAAAATTCAAACCTTTTTTTATCCATTTCAGAATCAGTTGAAAATGTATAACAACGTTGTGTTGGATCAAGTGGTTGTAATTCAAATGCATGTTTTCTACCACCAGAATTTGGTGCACTTCCATGTACACGAAAACCATGTAAACATGCAACACCAAATGCTTTATCAGCATTGGCGTCATTGTAAAAATATAATGCAGCATCTTTTAGTACACAATAACGTCTTGACCAGCCAGTTGGTGATGATGTTTTCCTAGCACGATCTTGTTGTTTACTCAAATAACCAAAACAATCTGGTCGTTGAATTGATGAAGCTGGCATGTACTGCATTCTCAATGATGCATCAAGCCACGTATCAGCCTGATATTAAATTTGTATTTTTTATTTAGCATAAATCTTTTAAATTTAAATATTTTAAATATCTGGTAATAAATCTGATTACCTGATTATTTCTTTCAACAGCTTCACGTATAACATTAATCCATCTTCTTGCAGCTTCTTCATTGTCAGCAGCTAAGTGATGAATTGGTGCTCCTTGTTTTCGTATAATAAAACTGTGTGGTTTAATGTCTGATGTCGTCTCAACATTATACTTTAGTAGCATTACAGCTCCAACTGGCTGTGAATCCTTTATTAAATCAAAAAAAATAAATAATCAAGTTGATATCTTTCCTGAAATAAAGCACAATGTTCAACATCAAAAATAACGATGTAATAAATTAAACTAACTGTATCAGTCTTGTAGTAGTAAAGGCAGTTATCACGACGTAATGAAAACCATCTTCTAACCCATTTATCAGTTAAAGAACCTGTGAAATTGATATTTGTCGTTGATGTTGTTGTTGCTTTTCTCCATAAATATCCTGAATAAAGTGGTACTTCATTGTTTTCTTTTTGTCCACTTCTTGTAACACGTGGTGCAAGTACATCACATGTTCTTGCAACTTCAAGTTCTAATATATCTGGTCCAGAATGTGCATGTCTAACAACTTCAGAATGTGTTGCATCCATAACACTTCTTCCATTAACCGACATAATAATATCACCAACTTCAAGACCAGATGTTTCAGCTGGAGTATCTGGTTCAATTGCTGATACAACAACTGGTTTTGAGCCATGAATTCTAAATCCAAATTCACCACCAGCTTCACGCTTAACAATAACTGTCTTGTCACTCTCTAAATCATTTAAATGAAAATTAAATTACAATAATTAAAAAACATACATAGTGATAAAAGAAAAAATAAAAAACAATAAACTTTATCCTATCAAAATTTGCAATAACAAGTTGCATATATATAAAATGAGGTCATCAAATGCTGTATTCTATTTTAGATGGAATTCCAAATAAGACACTACGACTTTAAGAAAAAGTAATAAAAAAAAAAGTGAGAAAACATTATGGACGTAGTGAAAAATAAAAATATATATAAAATAACATTTGAAGGATGTTATTTTAAGTTTCAGACGAGTTGAGAATATATTTTTTCCTACATGCTGGATAAATATTGTCAATTTTTTTATATTTTCTTGTTTTTTTTTTTTTATGTATCTCAAGCACGATGAGGACAATTTATGCGCATGATAAAATAATAATAAAAAAGTGATGAGGTAGAATAAAATATTGGATAATGTGTCTCTCGTATTGTTTCATCGTCGATAAATAAATAAAATACATACAAAGTATAACCAGGACGAGCAACATACCCACATACTCATTAAAAATGACGAGATGATTACGTCATATTTTGTGTAGTTGCAAATGTGTCGTGTACGCATTGCTCTAGCATTAACAAATCATTCACAAGAGCTTTATTTTTGCCAGAGTTAATAGACTGTCGTGTGTAAAGAAAAAACAATAAAAAAAAAAATTAAATTGAGTTACTTGAAAGAGGAAATTAAATATTTATTATGTCAAAGTCCAAAAATACATGTCGTTTATGTCAGACACCAGACTGTAAATTTAATAAAATATATTATTAAATTTTTTGTTATAAAAAAATATTGTTTAATAATTATTTTTGGCAATGTAAATTGTAAAAATATATTTTGTTATATATTTTTGTTGTCTCGTATGATGTCTAGATGTAGAAAAAAAAAATAACAAGGTCGAGGCTTCGACAATTTGCCAAATTATCATACAGCCAATGATCTCTATATGTCATTAATTAAAAATGCATAAAATTTTTGATGATAAATTTGTTTTTTTTATACATTTTTTGGTTGATAATTTGATAAATATAATTACCAGGTATTGGAACACCAAGTTTAGTCAATGCTTGCTCTTCTCGACACCACACTCTCAGCATGCATTTTAATAATTCTTCAAGTGAGCTTTTTAATGAAACATCATCACCTAATTCTGGTGGACAATTTGTACCAGCTGAATCGCAAACCATTTTTATATATTTTTCAAATGTTTATCAAGTCATTGACACACTCACAGACAGACACACCAACAACCGGCTATTGGCAATTTAAAAAGCTCTTAATCCACAAAATAGAAATTACAATTGAAATATATTTTGTACACTTAATTAAAAGTAATAAAATTGTTTGATGAAAAAAAACAATTATCAAGAGACAAAATGAACACTAGACTGCAGTAAAAATATTTTAAAATGTGATTATTGTTAAAAGGTGTCCTGGGTACTGTGATATTTCAGCCAATGGCCTCTTGGAATTTGACTTGGCGCCCTGACCCACTGACTGCAAGCCAAAAAGCTCCTCAACTAGCTTTGCTGATCTCATATTATATTCCCCATTTTCTCACTGTCTCTCTTTTATAATAATATTTTATTATTACTTTTTATGATGCCACAGTATCACGACTCTAACCAACTATCTTCATTTAAATATTTTTCATGAATATCATCATCAACAAAGCCAGATAAATATTTACAATCACAAGCGAAAGTGAGATAAACAATTTATATACTGAGCAATATGCAAAAGCTCAAAGTTAAATTAAACACCAACATATTTATATTTAGATAAACTCGTGTGTTATGCGAGTTTTATTTTTAAATTTTAAAGAAAAGAGAGTAGGCATATGAATTATTTCCTTTCTTTTTTATATTATTATTAGCAAAAAGAAAAAATTTCAAAAAAAAAAAAAACATTTTCTTCTCAAATATTTTTCATTTCAACGCGTCATTTTTTACTCTAGTGTGAATTTTTTTTTAAAAAAAGACATGTTTCTTTTGGCAAGACCAATTCCAAAAGCCTGAGAGGTAATTTTTTTTTTTTTTTTTTTTAATTTTGTTCGTTTTGAATTGAAAGGAAAAAATGTAGAGCGACTAGAGGCCGAATGCCATGTTGACTGAGTCATCGACTCTAGAAGGCATTTGAACAAGTGAGGGTTGGCAGTTGATGAAGAAATTTATTTTTTATTTTTTATTACCTCAACTATAGCTGACTGAGTCTTTTGAGTTTTTCAATTGCAAATATAGCCAACGACAACACGCTCATTCACGGTTTCATAGAAAAAAAAAAAACCGAAAAATAAATAAATAATCGATCACAGACACTGGCTTTGTACTAGAAGGTCATCAATGTTTTTCATGTTGGTAAATATAAAATTGACAACAACTACATCGACTTGTAAAAGAAATAAAAAAATTTGAAATTAAAAATACAAATTGATTGGCTAACAATCTTTCTATCATAAAAACGAGTAATGAAAGTCAATTTTTTTTTGAGCTCAAGATTTACATAGAAACAGTTATTGACATTTGCGGAAATGATTTCCGGAAATTTTCTAAAAAATTTCTACGAAATTTCCGGTAATAATTTCTAGAAATTTCAATAATTTTCAATTTATTCAAATAAATTAATTTCTGATTGCAAATAGCTGAGGAAAATATGTGGTTTCCTTGTAAAAAAAAGAAATCTCATCAACATTTTTTTGGATATGAACAAGTTCAATTACACCCAACGCCTCATTTTATTTATATTTTTTTTTCGGTCATCAAGAATAAAATGAGACGCCTGGAGGCGTAAAAGTAAAAACAGTACTTAAGGTACTCGGTGGCCTCTTGGGAAATGAAAGGAAAAAATTAAAATAATAAAAAAGAAAAAAAGTGTTTTGTAAAAGACAAAGTTTTCTTGATGAGAAACTTAGTGTATGAAAGATGAAGAGTTAAAAAAAGCCTGATAAAAACATCCAAAGAACGCAAAGTAGTTAGTTACTATTTTTTTTCTTTTTGTTTTTTCTATTTCGTCTTGGGGCATCGTACAACCAAGACGACCCAACGACCGTGGTCGAGGTATCGATTAAAAATAAAACAACCTTCATTTTATTAGCGCAAAAAGAAAAAAATCAGATAGAAAAAATAAAAGTAGACATAAATTGACAAACGTCTTATGCAAAAAATAAAAAATTCTCAACAACAATTGACCCAATTATTTCTATTCATTGTTAATTTTTTAAACACCATTTAAATCTACGAAAAAAAAAAAAAAAAAAAAAACAAGTAAAAAGTAGTTTAAATAATAAAAAAAGCTTACCAAAACTTTTGCTTTGAATACGTTTATACATTTCCCCGGAGCTTTTACGATGAACCATTCTATGAGTGGCAGCTTGATATCTTTTTCTAAATGATTTTTCACTCTCAGTTGAACCTTGTGAACCTCTTCGATCCTTCAAGGGTCCCTCTGATGATTCATCATCACCATCACGACTATCTGGTCTTTTCCATACGTGGCTCTCTTCAAGTTCACCAATATAAATCCATTCATTTTCTGTATATGGCTGAATGTAAGAATCCTCATCTTCACGATCTAATGACATCAATTCAAAGTAATTTAATCAAAAATTTTATCATAAATTTTATCAATAGCTCTGAGTAAAATAACGTACAAGCAAGTGCTTCCATACTGACATCAGTACTTCTAGCTTGTAAACGTTTTCTAATACCATCTTCAATGGAACCTTTGCTTGATGATCTACCACCACGTTCTTCTGATTTAGCACGTACATCTGATCTACTATTATTACGATGATATTTACGTTCACCACGATCTTCTGATCTATATCTTTTGTCAAATTTTTTATACAATCTATGTGTAACATGCTTTGATACAGTTGTTGTTGTAGTACGTGGTCCTTCTGGTGAATCTGCAAAACCAGCTGGTGGCTGAACAATTTCCTCGACCACCTACATGCAAAAACAAACAAAATTTTAATAATTTTAAATTTATCATTTAATACAATTTACAATTTGATACAATTAATTAACAAGAAATTATGTTTTACCTCTTTACCACAATTTTGACAATGATGGGAATCATGATTGGTTGGACATGGTTCAACACTTTCACTGTAAAATACACTGTCACTTCCAGGACTGGCTGATCTCAATGATTCAGCAGATAATGCTTTTAATCTTGTTTCTGGTGTTGATGATTTAATAATAATTGTTGTTTGTCCATTATGACCAGGACTACGTGTATATTTACCACCAGGACTTAAATGACTTGAACAAATATCATCAATTGGTCTTGAACGTCTTCTTGGTAGGCTACCAGTTAATGCTGCGTTTTTATCCTAAATAAATTGAACAATTAAATGATTTATTATTTTAAAATTTCATATTTTATAATATTACCTCATTACTTCTTCGTCTTGCTGATACATATCCACTTGTTTTTCTTCTTGGACTTTCACGTGTTCTTCTGTGTCTATTGTCTTGATTATGTACATGATGATGATGATGATATAAATGATAATGATGACTACAACTTGAATCATCAGATGTTGGTATTTGTATTGAATCATCAATAATATCTCTTGACCAATCATCTTTTTGTGATGTTTTTGTTAATATTGCTTGTGCTGAATCTCTTCTTTTATTATTTCTATGTAAATTTCTATTATTATTATTTATTTTACCACGTGAACGATGACGATGACTTGGTGTTGGACTAACATCAGCACTTTCAATATAATATTCTTGTTGATGAATATTATTGTTACGTTCATTTTCTGTACAACTTAAATAATTTAAATTAAAATTTTTACGATGTTTATGACATTCTTCCTCGGTCCATGTATGATTATCTGTTGGTGATTCTGCATATTCACCTGATGATAAACGACGATGTTCTTTATTTCGTGATAAAAACTGTTAAAATAATAAAATTAAATTTACATTTTATCGTTAAATAATGTGTAATAATAAAAAATATATAATTTTATTACATCATTATCTATGTCAGCATCATCAGAAGTATGTCCACTTAATGGTGCCATTTGATAATTATCTTGTGATGGTTCTGGTACAGCATCATCAAGATCATAACTACCACAACTACTACTACTTGATGAACGTGTTCTTGATAATGGTGGTACTACATCACTGTGTGTAACTGATATTTCAACCTCTTTATGTATTATCCTGGGACTTGGTGGCTCTTCAATGACAGCCTACAAATACACGTACATTTATATCAACAAGGATAGTATTATAAAATCAATATTCTATAATGGTAAATTGAGCTTATAGCCTCTTTTTTTTTTCTATTTTTTTGTATCTTTCAAATCGATAAGTCGTCAAGTTTAAGAAAACGTTTGAACTATAAATCGAAAGTCATCTTGGCCCTTGGGGGAATCACTCTCACGATTGGAAAACCTACAGATGCGTATGTAAAATTCTCAAGAGAAAAAAGGAAAAATAAATTTTACTTTATAGCAAAAAAGGATGATCGAATGTTGCAGCATGTTTTAAAAAATATCACGATACTTTTAACACATTTTTTTTCCTTTTTTTTTTAAATAAAATAAAAACTTTTTTGTATATTTCTCTTTGATTTACCTCACTTCTTGCTAAGCTGTAAATTGAACTTGCACTCTCAAATGAACTACCATCAGCAGCAGTTGTTGTAGTTGATGTAGGTCCAGATGGTGCTGTACTTGATGAAAGTTGATTATGTCCAGCTTTTGACCAAGAGCTTGTTGTTGTTGCTGCTGATGCAGTACCAGTACCAATTGAAGCATTAGCAGTAATATAATCCTCAGTTGTTGATGCTTCAGATAAATCAGTTGTATATGTTCTTCCTGAATCTGTTCTACCAATACTAAGTGCCATTTCACTTGATGATTGTGATTGAGGCTGTGAATGTGATGAACCAGGACTTCGACGTTGTAAACTAACCCGAGGTCGTCCATTTGTTAGTAGTATTGATGGTTCACTGTGTAATATTAAATGAAAATATTGATAAACCATAAATTCTTGTTGAAAAAAAAATAAAAAAGACATATAAAGTTATGATGATATAAAATGAATAAATTTTTATATAAAAACCTTGGAGTAAGTGTAATGGGAGTTGCTGGCTCAAGGCGTATTCTTGGACTTGGTGGACAATAATCCATTTCATCCTCAACATCAAGTGCCTCAGTATCCATTGAAGAACGTTGTTGATGTTGTAATAATAATAAATGACGTCTACATGATGACGGCGTTAATAATGATAATGAATCTGCTTGAAGCACTGTCGCTTGTGACTCATTCCATATTCCATCACTGTGATCTTTTGTTACGTCATTCGTCAAAGAATCACTTGAGGCAAATGGTGATGATACTGTACCGACAATTGGACATGTACGTAAAAAACTTGGTCTTCTTATTTCATACTTTGGATTTTCAATAATTTTACGTGATCCTAAAAAATATTTTGATATTAATAATTATTTTTTTAATGATAAATAAATATATTATATTTAAAAATACCTGGACTTGATGTTGGTGATGTTGGTGATGTTGGCAATGAACGAGGAAGAATAAAATCACATGACTGTAAATCTTGCATTCCATCTTCTAATGATACACTTCTTTTTCTGTACAATCCTCTTTTAATAATAATATTTTCATGAAATTCCTAATAAACAAAAAGAAATAAAAAAATATATTAAAATAAATTTTAATAATATTATAATAATAATAATAATAATAATATACCTCTTCATTGTGTTCTTCTTGAGGGGAATCAACCCTCAATAATGATAAATCATTTGGTGTTGAAAAAAATTGGGTCAATGGTCTTGTAGGTCTGCTCCATGGATCATGATAATTTCTTCGACATGTATGTGGATAACTTGGTGCACCAGCTTCATCAATAAGTTCTCTTCTTTCAATTCTAATTTCACCATCAGATAATGTTTTTTGTAAATTTATTTGACGTCTATAAACAAATGGCATTTGTTTTATCATAGCTTTAACATCAGGTGACACTGGTGCTGGTTTAAAATCAATTAATATTTCTTCATCATCATCATCATCACCATCATCATCATTTTTATTTTTTCCTAATAATTTTTTAATACCATTGTTTATATAATTTTCAATATCATCATCATCATCATCCTTCACTTTGTGTTCTTTGCAATGGCTCATGTTCAGCATGTTCATTTTTTTCTTCTTTTGATTTACCTAATGGTGTACCAAATTTTCCAGCTTCTGATAAACTTTTAATTAATTTACGACCATTTATAATGCCATTTGTTTGAGCACCTTGTGATACCATTTTAACACGTTGAATTGTTCTTGGACTAAGTGTTACTGGTACTCTTGGTAGACCAGTTAATAAATCAGTCTGTGTTGCTTGTGCTTTCATAGCACCTCTTTTTGATTTTTCTAAAATAATAAAATTATAATAAAATTATTAATCAATATTATCACTAAAAATTAATGTAAATAATACAAAAAATATAAATACCTAATACAAGAATTTTTTGTTCTGGTTGTGGTGTATAGATGACAGGTCCAGTTGTTATTGTTGCTGCTGTTGTTGTTGTTGTTGTTGATTGAATTGTTGGCTGTGAATCAATGAGTCGCTCTGGATTATGTGCTCTTGGTGGACTTCTACTAAGTGGTGTCACATCAAATGATGTCAATGTATGTGAACGTGCAAAACTAACATGTTTTGGTTTGTGTATTGCACTATGTGGTGTTTGCAGTACCGATGGTAGAACAGGCCTCGGTCCCTCAAGTCTTATCGAGTCTTCATCCTCAGGGAGCCATGTGTATCTACGAGTTCAAGTCAAATAGCAGAATTATGGCCTGACTTTACTAAATCCTATACCATTTGTTTTAAAATCATTGGATACAGTCACGAGATATCTGGAACACCAATAAATCCTCGTAGAAATAGCCATTGTGGTTTAAAAACTTTTTTATTTCATTTAATTTTTAAGGTCGTTTAGCTCTTTTTTTCTTTTTCATAATTCATCAATGGTTTTTATTCTTTTATTTTTATATTTACGGATAATTTAATGTTCTGCCTATTTGTTTGTTTTTATTCTTTATTGATAGAATAACTATACAGTCGTACACATTGAAGTTAAATCAACCCACCCATCCACTAGTATACCCGCATCATCAATTGCTTTTTTTTTTTTTTTTTTTTTTTTTTTTTTCTTTTTTTTTTTTCTATTTTGTTTTGCTTTTTTGTTTAAAAAAAAATATTTATTAAATATAATGATGATAAAGAGGGTTGAATTATAAACTACCACACGCTTAATCGTTCCACCAAGATCATTAATGTGAATTGGATCAAGTAGATAAATTGTTACACCGTGTTATTAATTTATTATTATTTTTTTTTTTTATCTTTTTATGACCTTCCAGTTTATTTTTAAAGATTTCTAAAGATGCACAAGCGACGTGCAACAATACTTTGTTTATGAACAATCAACAGCAAACGATATTAACAAATAAAAACAAATAAAAGGAGAAAGAAAAATGAATTGATGCTTACCGTTTTGGATCAGAAATTGTACAAAATGATGTTGGTCTACGACGAAAGTATGATGTATCAACCCAATCATCATCATCATCATCAAGATTATATCTTGTTATTCCACGATGATAATTTGAATAAGGCTGTTGATATAAAATTTGAAAAGGCTTTCTTGGATATGGTGCATCACAAATATTTTCATCACTTGATGCACCACGTACACATGCTGATAGTATTGATACACGTGTTGTTGTACATGGTGATGGTCCTTTTGTTGATAAACAACCAAATATACCACCACTTGATTTTTCAACAGCATCTAATTGTCTACTTGTTATACAATATTGTTCTTTAAAATCTTCACGTGAATACATTGGTGTTGCACGACGGTCCCAATCATGAATATTACTTGAATTTAGATCAACTTGAGTTGATACATCAACCTATCAAATCATTTATTTACAAATAAATATTTACAAAATGTTTTTTTTTAAATTTAAAAAAAAATAAAAAATAAACGATTCAACTGTGTTTAAAGGGAAAAGCTCGAGGCTTTTCGACACGAGAATAGGTAATTGTAACAGTAGTAGCAAAGCAATCGTTGAACATGTTGCAACCCCAAGCGACCTTCTTCATCCATTTCACCCTCATCTTGCTTGCATGTTTTTCTACCCCAAGTTACAATCTTCTCTTATCCCCTGCATACACAATCGAATAATCTATTCTCTATATTTTTTTTTTTGACAGCAGTTTTACTGATTCTCTTTTTCCCTAAATTTATTCTTTATCAAATAATTTTATATATTTTTTTTAAATTTATATATTCCCAAGTATTAATTCAATGATAATTATCAAAACAAAAAAATAATTATAATTGTAAAATGACTTTGTTGATTGAAAAAATAATTTATAAAAATTGTTATGTAATGTTGTGTTTAACTGAAATTTATTATACATTGTTTGTTGATATAATTGGATCATTGACCTTATATTTAAAATTGGGTCAAGTGAATAATGTCAAAAAGAAAATGAAAAATGAAAAGTAAATGTGATAATTTATCACAGATAAATGATGAAAATAATTTATGTCTTACCTGTGGATGATTTGTAATTTGTGGTGTTGATGTATTTGAATAAACAGCAGCTGGATCAAGATTACGTGGATCCATTGCAATTTCAGAAGCTGGTGAACCGGCACCTCTGTATCCTCGTGGTTTACCAACTGTTCTTGTTATTGGTATCATTCCTGCCATACTCTTGGCCGCACCCTGATGTTTTTTTTGGCAATTTTTCTTCTAATATTCTTCAAAATTTAATACCAATAATCTTTTGACGCTCAATACATCAGATATAATATTAATACCAGTTTGTTTTTCTTTATCACTAATAATTTAATAGACAGTGGTCTAGAAGAGCTTCCATTGAATCACTTCACTTGTTCAATTTAATCCCAACCTTTTAACTATGGCTTGTTTGATCAACACTCAATCACTGATTAGCCACTGGAGAAAAATAATATATTTTGCTGTTAAGACACCTTGGGATTGTCTTTAAAATAATCACAGAAATAAAAATAATTAAAATTAAAAACACACGGACGGATATGGAACTTTAATGAATATTTGTTGATTAATATTCAATAATTTTGTAAAAAAGTTTTCAAGTTGTCTTCAGCTGCTGCTAATAATAAATAAATAAAAAATTTTTGTTTTATTATTAAGACGGGCGGCGGCTACACCACGCGCCGCGACGCCTACTCTTACTGATGTGCGTATTCAGTTACAAACAAAGTGAGACCGAGAGTTATCTAAAATGTTGAGGGATAAATGGTACGCGCCCCATCAAAAGCATAGGGGATGTTTTTAGCTATACGATGATAAAAGAAAACTAAAAAATCAAGACAGGGAGAGTCGATGGTTGAGATGCGCGCGCTTAGCATCTGGACCAGCCGTTGTCATTAGTTACCAAATCGTATTTTATATATATATTTTTACCATAATCTATTTGCATTTATTTAAAGCTCCATTAAATTGATAAATATTAATAATTGCTAATTTCTTTATCAATTGGAACTTTTATTATTGAATAATTGACAAAATAATATAGAAAATTTCAATCATTTTTTTTTGTTTTTCCATGATTTTGTTGTTTAATTGTTTAAACAATTTTTATAAACATTTTAATTATGTTTCTCGTTTTTTTTATATAATAATTAACAGTAAATTAATTTTGGTAAATAATATTCTACAAATTACCATCATTTGGCTGTACTTTCCATTAGTTAGTGGAGCTTTTTCCGTAGCGCAGAGCTCAATTTTATCAACACATGTGAAAGCTCAGCTTGTTGATGGTACTGAAGCTTTTGCAACATAAGATAAGCTTTTTTCTAGTTTCACTTTGTAAGATGATATTGCTGAATGAATTTTTTTAAAAATTATTTTCATTTTATCTGTAACGGGACATGTAAATTCAGTAGTTACTGTCAATATATAGTCAGACAAAATGAAAAATAGCAGTCAACTTTTGTCATGAACTTCATAAATTAAAAAAAATATAAATTAATAGTGAAAGCATACTCTTGTTGAGTGAAATTGAATTTTTTAATTTTCTATTTTATGAAAAAAATGAAAAAAATGAAAAATAAAAAAAAATATAAAGAAATAATGAAAAATAAAATTTTTTTTTTTTTCAAAAAATAATAACTGGAATTTATTTATATGAAATATACGTCAAAGAAATTTATGAAATTTTGTAAATTACATTTATTATTTAGTTCTTTGACAGGGTCCTTATCAAAGTATTTAATTACTATTGAATTTGAAATGTACCAATTCAAAGTAACATTTGTATTTAACAAGTCTTTGATGGAATAAACTTAAATTCTTCATCAATCCGATTTGTTTCAAGGGCTTTACAGCTGAATAAACTTGTAGAATTCTTTTTATTTAAAGATTAAAAATTAAATGAATTAAAATATAAATATATAAAGGAAAAAAATCAAGGCTAAAAATGGTAGCAAAAGTACAAATTGAAAAGATGATTGAATACCAGGTAGCCGATAATTCAACTCAATACAAACTCTATTTCCTTTCAGACACAGGTCTTTTCGTTGAACTCTGCCAATATATTATTAAATATTGAGAAAATGATTAGTAGCTTTTGGCCTCAATAGTGAAGATAAAATTAACTCAATAAAGCTGTCTTAATTTTTTTTTAAACATATATGGATACAAAAAATAAAATCAATTTATATTTTTCAAATATGGCATTTACGTTTCTCGTGATTTCATGTGCATAAATAATTTTTAAAATTAAAAAAAAATAATTTTTAGTCTAAAAATACCACAAGGCTTTTGAAAATATATTTAAAATTCAATTTAAATTATTTTTTCTTCATTTAAAATTTTACTTTTTCTTCAATACATTATTGCCTTGACCCAAGAAACTTCAAAAAAAAAAAGAATTTTTGTCTTAAAGAATTTTTAAATCTAAATCAAGACAAGTTTAGATGAATTTTTTTTCTAAAAATTCTATTTTTACTCTCAATTTTTCTATACAAGAAAAAGAAAAGAAAATGACACGACCAAAAATAGTATTTTTTTTTTTTCATTTTATTTAACTATATTTTGTCGCATGTATTATATAAACCAGATATATTTTTGAATATATTTTCTTTGTGGTCTACTGTACATGAGATAAACTCAACACCCAACATGATAAATTACATCGACAATATCGAAAATGTATTAAACTTGTAAGTGTAAATTCAACACCAACCTCAATATAATGCCATTTATAGTTTTTTTTTTCACCATAAAATGCTTCTTTTTTAATATCTAACCAAGTGGTCACATAAATGTGATCATCAATTCTTCTCAGCTATACAAAAATGTATTTTAAAATGAAATTCAGATTGAACCCCTTTGCAACGATGAAACCTTTTATACTATTTTTCATCTTAATACACATTGAACATGATCATAAAATATTTCAATATTATATCTTTCAACTTTTTATTATCTAGAATTCATAAATACTTATTTACTTTGTGTATATTTTTTTATTTCCATATGCTAAAACTATTTTTAAAATTTATCAACCTGTTCATTTCAAAAGGCAATAATTTAATACTTCGAATACCATAAATTCCAATGACTCTCTTGTACGTAAACAATATCTGTAGTCATGAAAATTGACAATTGTATTGTAGACAAGAAATAATTTGACATGTATATACAACATTAACGTGAAACTTTCAATTGAATACAATTTCTATATTGTAAATTCAAAGCAAACTCTGAATACATTACTAAATTCAAATTAACTCATTGAATATTCATAAATTTGTGTGATCAATATGTGTTAATGTCACATTGTTGATGATCAAGTACACCACATTTTCAAGAAAGTTAATAATACTTGACCATTTTAGTGATGGTTAATACACTTGACAATTTTGGCATATAAAATACAAATGGTACATCAACTTGAATGATGCATCATCAATTTGAATTGCTTTTTTAAGTATCAATTTGAGTGTTATGTTTGCTCATTGATATTTAATCAAATGCACATTTTGTCTCGAAATTATTATGAAATTACTTGATGCAAATTGAGGACAACTGACAAGATCAAGGCCAAGTTAATATCTTGAATATTTTTATCTTTATTTATGTTTAACAACAAATTTTAAAGCTATGAATGTTGAAAGTTTTAATTATTTTACAGTCATTTTGTTAATTTTTCTTTTGGGTATTTTATTTTTTGTATCACGAAACTGCAACAAACATTAACTGGAGTGTTGCCAAGATGCTCTTTGACCCATCACCCTACATTTACAATATTTTATGTTTGTCAATGTTCACCTATTTTTTTTTCATTTCTTTTTTTTTATGTAAAGAAAGGATAATTATCTTGTAAAAGAGCATCAGGTCAGTTATGGCCACAAGCATTTTTTCAGAAAACATAGTCAATATGTTTTCGTAAAATTTAACTCTCAAAATAATATTAAACAAAATTTCAATTTGTAGTCTTGAGGTCAAGGTGTTTGCCCGTATAGCAAAAGACTCGGGTTCAAATCCTGGCGGAGAAACTTCTTATTCTTTCCAAGTTTCAACTTTTTTTTTGCTATTTACATTTGTATTTTCCAAATACTTGTTATTTATTTATTTGATTCCTTCAAATTAACCATCAAAATATATGTTGTTTTAGTTAAAAATAGAGAAAAAAGTTTTCAAGTTTAGCTAAAAAGTTTTGTCATTATAAAAAAAAGTTTAATATGTTTTATTGTCACTCTAAATGTCATCAAGTAATTGCTCAACTTTTTGAATAATTCAAAAGACATGTTTATTTGTAAAACTTTTTGTATTAATATAAATAAATTACTATTATAATAATTTTGTCGAAAAGTTTAATTGTATTATTTTGAAACATTTAGCATACATTTGGCGACTGAAACTCCTCAGCTACTAGAAGAATGTTTACTAGTGGTTTTTGTTCATTTGTCAGTATTTTCTTTGGCATTGTATATTTTTTTTTCTCTCATTCTTACATTGTCAGCATTTTTATCTCATGCAATACATAAATTTTATACACATTTATCTCGACTTAAAGTTGAGCTTTATCATAAGATAAAGAAGAAAAAAAACTATTAAAATTGGAGAATAAAAAAAAAATTATATATAAATGTCTGTTGGTAATAAAGTAACTCCCAATGTGATTTTGCTTTTTTACGAGTAGAAATAAATGTTTATTGTGTATTTCTTGCATTGTCTGTTACATAATCGAGTGAAGTACTATCAAAGTTTTATTTTAAAAAATCAAGATGTATCGAAGTATTGGAGATGTGTTATGTTGAAATTTATCATCAATTTTTATTTTCATCATGCTATCAGTGGTATAATCTTTACGACAAACGAAAAAATAAAAAAAGGCTATTAGTCTGCCAAATTATCAGCTAAAAAATAAAAGTTTTTCTAAAAAAATTGTAGCAAAATTTGCAGTATTATTTTCAAGACAATTAAAATTATTTATAATTGAAATATTAATTAGTAAACAAAATAATTACTAAAATAGCAAAAACTTTTAAAATTATATTTTAGTTTGTTTGAGTTTAAAACTTGCTTTAAATAATTATTTGAGTAAAAGTTTGATGATAAATTATTAGTGTTGTCAGTGTTTTTGACGCACCAAATAATGAGAAAAATAAAATTTGATATTTTTATGTTTAAATAAAGGGAAAAAGGATAAAAAAAAGTGGAGTAAAAACTCAAAGACTATATGTACCACTTGGGTGTCTTCAATGAGATTTATCGAAGATACCAGACGAAGGATTTCATCATCAAAGCTTGCAGCAAGTGATGTCTCTTTTGTTACATTCCCGGAAGCGTAAAATATAGGTAAAACCATGAGGAATAAACGGAAACAAAAGTAAAAAAAAAAAAAAAACGTTTTAAAATAAAAATTATTGAGTGAAAATTCAATCGTTTCTTCAGGACATAAATTTCATTTTTATTTTTATCTTTTTTTTTATTATTTTTGTTTATTTTTACTCTTAAAAAATAAACAGAAATATTTGTTAGATAAAAATTTATTTGCTGTTGTTCATCCTTTGAATTATGAAAATTAATATTTTTCATCTTGAAAAAGCAAAAACCAGAAAATTGGAAAAAAATAGGGAGTCCCCCCGCCTGGAATCGAACCCGGGTTTTTTATTTCAATCAATATCAATTCTAAATAATTTTTTTTCAGCTTCTATTATTTTGGTAAGTTTATTTACTGGCAAAAAACAATAAAATAAAATATAAAATTCAAGACCAATTTACTGTACATTTTATTTTCAAACTTTCTCAATTTTTTATTTTAATTTTTTTCTGTTCTCAGAGTTATTGTTTATACCACCAATTTATTCAGTCAAATTACTTTGCAGCTTGTTTTTCTTAAAAAAAAAAAAAACTTGAAAAACAATAATAATAATAAAACCTACCAAGTTTAGAAGATAAAAATAAAAAGAATTTAAAATTGAAATAAAACCTTTTAAACAATAAAAAAAAAGCATTAACGCTTTGATGAAGAATTGCGAGAGTTTCAAAGCGCAAGCGTTGAATTGACTTGAAATATTTTTTGTTTCTTTTGTAAAATATTTTTCTGTTCTACACTTGTTATTATTTAATTTTTTTTTCTATAAATATAAGCGCCATGGTTGCTGTACTGCTGTACACTTGCACTATTGTTTGTATATTCATCCGGGTTTTTTAGCTACACCGAGTTCACATGAACAAAAAGAAAACCGACAGGTCTGACTCGTGTCAGGTCATCAAGATTGATTACCTTGGTAGTAGAACAAAGGTATCACAGTTATTTTATGTGTGTGCGTAGTTATTATGTGCGGTAATTATTAACAACGAGAGTCGTTGACTCTATGACATTGTCTTATTGATGATGATGATGATGGTGGTGGTGGTGGTGGTGGACCAGGTTGATTGTCAACTTGACTAGCAAAAATTGTAACTTGAAGAGACCACTTTTAAAACTACATGATCACAGAGAAGAAAAAAAAATCGAATGTGATGAGAATTAACGAGCAAAAATGTAAGAGAAAATAAAAAAAAAATCTTTTATTTTTCAAGTAACTCGAGTGTTAAAGGGTCATTGTTTGAAAACCACTTGATAAATCGAAGAGGTTCATTCCGCTCCAGACAGAGTCTCGTCTGCTTCGTGACAAAATATTGATGAGTTTACAATTATTTTTTTAATTTTAATTTTCAATTATTATTATACAGAGAAAAAAAAGTTGTTGATTTTTTTTTTATTTATTTATCGAGAATAAATTAAGAGTGATGCTGATCATCAATCAAAAGTTTCACAGCAACTTAAAATGTCTTAAAATTTTATAAAAATCTTTTAAATTTCATTAGAGTTTTTTTTTTATTATTCTAATTTTATTATGGTGTTTTAATAGTCTCAGAAAGTTTGAGGGGTTAGTGGTAAATTAAATTAGTTCATCAGTTAATGACTTTGTTTATCATCTGATCCAAATTGTTATTTCAAAGTTTAGAATGACAAGAAAAGGCTCCGTATTTTTTGCTCTATTTTTTTGTTTGGGCTAAGATTGTAAGCAATGATTCCGGTAAATTGCTCTAATCTGTAAGCATGATAGGATCATAGAAAAAAAACAAAAAACCGATCAGCGCAAGTGGCGATTTTATTAGAGACACACGTGATTTGTTTTCATGATAAAATCAATTTTTTTTTTCGGTACTATAAATATAAAAATTTCCATACTTTTAAATATGTATTTATTTTTATTTCAAAAATCGTATGTTCAATTTTATTATAAAAAAAAAAAATTAATTAATTAAATAATAATTTTATTTTATTTATTTATTTTCATGATAGTGGGAATTTTCTTTGTGAAATATTTTATGCTGGAAATATTTTTGAAAGTTTTAGTTGTAAAGAGAACTGAGGTAAATTATTTTTTAAATATTTACAGTCTTAAAAAATTCATGAGAAAAATATTTCATTAATTTAATAAAAATTCATTGAATAAATCAGAGAAAAATTTGGAATGAAAAAATTCAATAATCTTGGAGCAGCAAAAGAAAAATAATGCAAAAAATAAATTTTTATTACAAAAAAATTTGCCTGTAGTTTTAAATTCACTGTGTAATTACAAAGCAGGTTTTTTTTTTTCTTTCTTTTATCCTTTGATATTTAGAATTTAAAAAAGAAAAAAGCATCAAACACCTGATTGGAAAATAAATTAGATTAAATTCTTTAAACTATAAAATTATTGTCAATAATGTTCTGACATTATAATCGCATTAAAATAAAGCTATTGAGTTACATAAAGTCACGCTTCATCTTTGACAATATAAAAAAAAAATTTAAAAAAAAACACCTATCACTATTTTTACCTGAGAATAAAAAGCAATTTATGTAAATTTGAAAATTACATTTAAAATTTATACAATTTTTAAGTTAAAATAAACAAATAATTATTTTATCATCGAATTTTTATTTATTGGCTAAACTATCATCAAGTTACTCAACAAATTTCCCAACTAGAAATATTTTTATCAGCTGGAATTATAAAAGTAGCATAATCGAAAAATAAAGTAATAACATAAAAAAGAGTTCAGACAAAAAGTCATTTTCCC
>JAPYYR010001984.1:0-14152 GCA_030523065.1 Aphidius colemani
TGGGGTAAAAATACTTCTCCGTGATTACTCCGATCATCTCCACAGTAACTCCGAATTTTCTTCGAGATATCTGACGAAGAAAAATTTTTTCGACTTTTTACGGTGATATACTTTATAAAACATCAAATACCTCTTTGCCTATCCTATGTTCCTTATACGAACTTAATTTTTATTTGAAAAATTATCATAGAATTTATAAATCATTTATTAATCATTCTAGTTTGTTTTATTTTAATTTAATTAATTTTTTGTATGAATAGAATGACTTTTTTATATATTCCACATAAATGATGACAGTGATTGAAGTATTTAAATCTTTATTTAATACAAATAATAACTTAACTTTATGGTTTCTATTTTTAATAATATTTAATGCCTGTTTTCGGAGATTTTTTTTTCCTGTAAACACATTTCCATGGTATCTGTTATTATACTGGATGAATGATAGAATTCATTTAAATGTTTAATGTTTGAATCTTCCAGTTGTTTCGATAATTCATCTCCCAATGAATATACATCATTTATGTCTTTAATTGTTTCTTTAATATTACTTTTAGCTACCTTTGTTTGATAAAAAATACAACTCAAAGTACCTCGGTTTTCTTCAGTTGTACATTTACTCATTTCTGGATGAAATTTCAATAGCTGTTTACTTGACATCTGAAAGAAAAAAAAATAATTAAGCATCTATATTTATTTATTATAAATAAAATTAAATTAAAAAAAACAAATGTATCATTATTTACCTGAAATTCTAAGGATAATATATCTTCAATCTCATCAACTTTATCATTAAAAACTTGTCTAGTTTTATTACGAATATAATTATATTTTTTTAAAATTTTTTTCAATGCAGAATTGGCACATCGATCATACGTTTTATTTTTACCATTATAATTATTTTGCCCATCAATTTTTTCAGTAACATTATTAAAATCATTTTCTAAATTTAATAAAAACTTAACACGAATTTCTGATAATTTAACTGAATTTTTTATCAATGCGTCGTGAAGATTTTGCATTGTGGAATTTAATTTTTGCCCTATATTTTTTTCAATATAAGGATTAACTTTATTTTTGTCCAACAGACTTGACTAAAAATTGAAAAAATTAACATTTCATTTAGTATAGTTATAGTACATTGTATTATTTAAGTAAACAAAGTTTTATATTCTAAAATTACCTGAATGGAAACGACTGTTGTCAATAAGATAAGCCAAGTGAGTAGTTGATTCATTGTGAAATAAATTTTTAAGCTAATGCTCGTGTTCAGCTTGTATTTATACTCAATTTTTTTTTCCTACTTCGACTTTAATAATTAATCACATGTATGTTTTTATAATGAAAGACTGTTATTCAGCTAGTTCATGACATTTGTCACGTATATATATTTACATATAACAAACAAATTTTTTTATTCTCTCTAAATACATGGTAAATCTCACGTAATTCATGTACAAGAGATAACAAAATTAATTAAATTTTAATATCATTTTTATGTTGTTATTTTTCTTTTTTAATGACTAAAGAGCAATTCTATTTTAAACTATAACCGAAATTGAAAAATGAATTTTGCAAAATCAGTTAAATAATTGAATAGATCGTTTGGAGCATTTAAATTATAAATAAAAATATTATTGCCTATGTAATTATAGTTCATTACTGCACAAATTTAGTACAATTGGAGCTAGAATTTTTAATATATGATCCAGATGACTTTTTTCCAAGTATATACGTATGTACATAATGATACGTATCATTTTCAAAAATTGGAAAAAATCATCATTAGTATGCGGGAGTTGCTATCTAAGTTTAAACCTGGCTATTTTCTTTATCTGTTACAGAGAATAAACAGTATTTATGCCTAGCATTAGCACATTCGTAAAACCGTTTGCTGGCGAGAAACATTTTTGACTAAAGAAAATTTCTCTGAACATTCCTCCACCCGATTTTAATGGGGAAAAAGTCGAAGAAATTTTTCGAAAATAATATTGTGGTAACACTTAGTTCAAATTAATATTTATAGTACAGGTGCTGATTAGGGATGTTAGCGATTTTAGAATGGTTAGAAAATAGAAAATTAAATTTATGACTTATTCTTATTAAAAACTAGATAAAAACAATTGTTTTGTAATAAAAAAACAAAGTGTCCATTTTGCCTTCGGGTGTCCGTTTGCTCTATAATACACTAGGAACACCACATAACACCGTTAAGCTATGGAAGGCTTGAAAGAATAAACACCGTGTGCACTTTCATTCACATCCGTGACTTTCGTAGAGCTTTACCCCCACTACTTCTTTAAGATACTTTGCGTCACTTTGCGTATGACGAAAAACCCATACACACAAATATTTAGAAGCATTCAGGAGCTGACGCTTTGCTCGGGAATATTCGGCGTGTACATTAAGCCATCAAGCTATACCAGCTATGTATACTAAACTGTACTAAACTCTATGCACAAGACCTAACTGCTTGATTTGCCGAACATTTCCGAAACACAGACATCAACTTCTTACAAAAATAGTGGAGGCAAGTTGGATTCCATCCACGCGTTCTTACTTTCATAGCACATGCAAGTTGCAACTGGTTGCAACAGTATAAAATCTCTCGCACTTATTAAAATAATTTTTAATTTTCATCAGGTATGTACAAATAAATATATCTAATATATTTATAATATCATCGATAATACATGTTTATTTTTTATTATTTAATTTCAATAATAATCACAACAATCAATTTATTTCAAGACGTGTTGTTTACAAAGTTTTTCTTTTGTTCTAGAATATTCCAGTTTTCAATTGTGCAACGAGGGTTAGGTCAACAGACGAAAAAAAGAAAAAAGAAAAACGAATTTACGATGTCTGACTTAGTGACAATGGGAAGCAATTCATCATCAGATCAACAACTTGTTGATTCATCAGACCAAGAAGCTTATGTTGAGTTATCAGATCTACAAATTGATATGGATCTACCAGAACAACAAGTTGATGATGAATTAACAGAGCAACAAATAAATGTTGAACTATCAGAACAACAAATTAATATTGAACAGACAAAACAACAAGACAATGTTGAATTAATAGAACATCAAATTGAAGTTGATTTACAAGAAACACAAATAGAAATCGATTTACAAAAACAACAAATTGACATTGATTCACAAGAAGATATTGAAATCGATTCGCAAGAACAACAAATTGAAGTTGATTTAGCAGCACAACAAGATGATGTTCAATTAACAGAGCAAGAAGATATTTTTGAATCAACAGAACAACAAGATGATGTTCAATTAACAGAGCAAGAAGATAATTTTAATTCAACAGAACAACAAGATGATGTTCAATTAATACAGCAAAAAGATAATTTTGAATTAACAGAACAACAAATTAATGTTGAATCATTATCAAATACTCAAATTAATATTCAATTATCATCAAATGAACAAATCAATGTTGAAAAGACAACTGATGATTCAACTGTTGTTGTAGCACGAAGTTTAAAAAGAAGAAGAATATCTGATGATGATGATAATGCTGACGATGTTGAATTGATTCTCCAAAATACACCAAAAGATCAAGAAATACCACCTTTGGCCAATGAAGCAGTCACAAAAGAAATTCCAGAATGGTTCATCAACAATATCAAATTGACAGAAGAGAATCAAAGTATCAGATTAAAAGAGGTAAATATATTATTAATTAATTTTCATTTCATAGTTGTCTTAATCATTTTGTTAAGTATTTATAATAATACTTGTATTATTTTATTTTTCATTTCAGTTTAAAGATGAAATATTGTCTGAATTGAACCATCAACTTGGCAACAAACTTAGTAACGTTGTTAAAGATGATAAATTACAATTTGAAAAGCAAATTCTTTGTGCTATGAAACATTGTTTTGTGGAAGTAGAAAATGAAATTGTCATGAGAAATTTAGCATTATTGAAAAATATCAATAACAAAACAGATAAAATTAATGCTGAGAATTTAATATCTGAAATTAATAACAACACAGACAATAATAACAATAATAATAATAATAGTTATGATGATGACAAAGAGGAAGGTGAAATTGATAATGAAGAAAAAACAGATGGCCAAAAAGACGATGAGTTGTTGATAAAACTTAAGAATATTTTTAACGATTTGACAGAAAATGATAATAAAAAAATATATGGCTTATTAAGTAATTTGAAAGTATCAACAAAGAAAGGAGTTGAAAATGTAACAAATATATTTTTTGATAAAGCCACAAAGATGCCAAAGTTATCATATGAACTTGTTGATAGATTAATACGTATTACTGATTTTGATCCAGCATTTCTTCATTTACGTGAATATTTATTCAAACGTTGTGAAAATGATCTTGCAAATGGTAATATTATTGATGAAATAGTATTTGTATCATTTATTGCAAAGAAAGGATATTTATTACCTGATCAATTTATCAGTAGATGTATTTATTATTTTCTTGAAATTGAAAATAAACAAAATATCAAATGTTTATGTGAATTTGTCAATATTGCTGGTGAGTATTATCGCAATTTTCCATTTATCATTGATTGTTTTAATAAATTTGAAAATATCTCAGCTGCTGGAAAATATGGTAAAGATATTACAGATGAAATTAATCAATTAATATACAGAAAAAATATGTTGTGGCAATAAATTTAAACTTTTTTTTTTTCTTATTTTTTCTTAATATTTTCATTCATTTAAAAACACATTTTGATTTTACTTTATTTTTATATTTGTCTTATCAACAACAACATATTTACATAAACATTATTGTCATTTTGAAAATGATTTCATCGCGTAAATATATTCATTTAATAATAATATGTAAAAACATTTGATAAATATAAAATTAATAATTATATTTGCTATTTTTTTTTCTTTCTATTATGATACACAAGTTGACAATTAAAACCTCATTTTATACAAAATATTTGTGTAGCATATCTTTGAACATTTAATTTAATTTAAATAATCTAAATGTTTATGATAATAATTAATATCAACCGAGTTATTTATTATCAATCAAAAACAAATAGAAAGTTTTTATTTCCCTCGAAATTAAATGGTCAGGTGAAACTATTATAAAAATAAATTAGATTATTAGTTAATGCGTGTAATTGAAAAAATAAAAAAACACATTTATCAATATTTGAGAAAACATTTATTTTATTTTGTTGAAATTCTTGTTAATTAATTTTATTTATCAATAGTCATCAGGACAAATATATTGCTGCAAAGTAAAAAAATTATTCATATTATTTACATAAACAACAAGTTGGTTTTGATATCACTGTGATTGAAACTTACGAGTTTAATTATGAGTAATTAATTAACTTTTTATCAGTACATCATTGAAAACGTCAAGACATTCTTAAATATCATTTTGTGGATAAAAATTATGTGTTTGACTCCACAAATACATTTGTATGTTTTTTTAATCAGCCTGGATGATGTAGTGCAGTCTCAAATCTCTATTCTGGTGGTAACAACCAAAGAGAACATTAGAATATATAAGAACAAATTTGTTCCCATCAGTCGTTACCTACCTTTTTCTTTGAAATCCAATATTTAGAAAATTCTAAATAACATCACAGTATTTAAAGCTCCCACATCTTGAAATATATAATCATTTAAAAGAATATGCCTAGTCATCAGTGAATTTGAATGACTCATCACAAAAAAGTAAAAAAATTTGTCACAGCTAGCTTTTTGTATTCCCTTTAAAAAAATCCAAATTATTAACTGTCACCGTTAGCTTAAACTCAGACGTTAGCTTATATTCAGTCAAGTCATGGTTTACATAGATCATGGAGGCTCAAATAAATACTTCAGCTATAATTATTTTAAATAAATCATTTGTTATAGTCCTTAAATTCAAGTAATTAATTAACAAAATCATCATAAGCCTTTCAAAAAAATCCCATTGAATTAAGAATGAAAAAACAAAAAATACATACTTCACTTGATAATACAAATAGATTTGTTAATTAAAAAATTTAAACATGATTAACAAATACACCAATAAGACTTGAATTTTAAATAATGTTTTTTTTTTATTTAAAAAAAAATAATAAAAAATATAATTAAAAGCTGTTTACCACTTGAAAACCTCGTTGCGTTTAAGACACCACAAATAAAACTGATGATTTAAATAATTTCATGTCGCCTTTTATAACAATTTTTAAATCAATATTTGAAGTCGCATAAGACTACAAAATAATATTACAATTGAAATAAAAATAATAACGCATTTGCCTTAATGATAACCCGAGAATATCGATTTTATTTGATTTAAAAGTCTTGATGATAACCCGGCTTATAAATTACTTTAAAATATTTGTAAAAAATCATTAAACATTATTATCATTAAGGAAAGTTTTTATAAATAAAAACATATTAAATTTATATTAATTAAAAAATTAAAAACTATTTAATAATAGTTTTTTTAAATAATTTAAATTAGTTAATTAATTCAATAAACTTTTCATGGTTCAGTGAACTCAATCGACATCTTAAAAAAAATAATAATAATAATTGGTAAACAATTGATTAGAGAAGAGAGAGTATTCATTAAAGTTCAACCACTTTTAATTGAATATAGTCTGGGGGGAATAAAATTACCTGATAACCTTGGCGAGACAACGCAAATAAATTATCATCAACGAGAATATTTTTTTTTAAATTAACAATTTAATATTTTTTTTTTATTAAAAATTAAATTACAATTTTATAAACTTATTATTGTCATTTTTATTAATTAATAATCATCTTATTTACTAAATTGAATAGTTAATTATTTTAAATTAAATGAACAAGAGCTCATCTATTTATTCATACAAGTGTTTCAATGTAAAATCTAGTTTTCAATGTTTGATTGAGTTGTGATATTATTTTTAACAATAAATAGACAATTAATGATGTCTAAAATTGTTTATGATGATAGATTAACTTGATGACAAAACAATGATATTTATTATTGGAAAAAAAAAACAGTTTATAGATGTTTAATTATTTAGCTTGATTAATGAAATAACTTCTTAATTTTTCAAGTGCTAAACTACGATGTGATATGGTATTTTTAATCTCTTTTGGTAGTTGTGCATAAGTTTGATCATGTCCATCTGGTTGAAAAACTGGATCCCAACCAAATATACGTGGTCCACGTGGTTTAACAATAGTACCTTTTGTTTTACCTTGAAATAAAATAACTTCATCATCTGGATTACCAGTTGAATATGCAAATGTACATATTGCCTCAGCTGATTTGTCATCCCAAGCAGCTAACATATCATATAAACCATCTGGTCCTAATTTATCTTGAAACCATTTAATATATGGACCAGGTAATCCTTTCATTGCATTATAGCAAAGACATGTATCTTCAACAATAACTGGACCTTTTATAATTTCCATAGCTGATTTACATTTTAATTTACTAATATCATCAATTTCACCTTGATATTCTGGTAAATCAATTTTTTTATTAATCACTGTTTTTGGAAATTGTTTTCCTAATATTGCTAATACTTCTTCCAATTTTTTGGCATTGCCAGTTACAAAGACAATCGGTTTTGACATTATGTATTCTGTAAGCAAAATAAATATTTAAAAAATTGTTTATGTATTTTTAACCTAAATTAAATATATTATTATCTCTCATATACTTTTTTTAGATAGATGTAAATTTTAAAGTCTAATAAGATAAACAAAAATGAATTTAATTCATTTTGTAAATAATTTATTAGTTAAACATATAATTATTATTTTTTAATTAATTACCTGAGTTGATGAAAGATTATCCACCTTTATTAAATTATGTTATTATTAATAATAATAAAAAATTAAAATGATTAGAACCGATTACAAAATGTGTTAAACATAGGACTTAAACTCAATGACAAGCTAAACAATAAACATTGTAAACATCGCTTAGTGAATATGGCAGCGGTAAAAGTAAAAAAACCCTAGATATATATGTTTGGCCTTGTTTTTTGAATTTTAAATCAATTCATAAGGTTGTTTATTGAAACCAGCACATGATCACATTATAAACAAATTATAGTAGCATCAATCATAAATTGAAAATTATTATTAACAATATTTAACAATAGTCACGAAAAAAATAAATATAAGAAATGTTCTTATTTAAACTCAAGCCACAACCGGATGATAGAATAAAAATAAGGCTGTAGTTAAAATAAACAAAAAAAAAAAAAAGAGTTGCTTAGTGAAACGCCACCTATGTTCAATTGTTATTGAATTTCTCTATCATAACCAAACTATATTCTATAATAGATAAAAAATTACAATAATTGTTCAATTAATAATTCATGTAATTTGACATTATAAATTTGTTACTAGAATACTTTCCTATCAATAAAATCAATCAACAATATCCTCAATATATTTTGAATCCAACAAATTATTAAAAAAACATCATAATTTTGTGTATGTACTCAAGGTGACGTGATTTAGTGTGTAATTTTTTTAGTCTGGAATTTTGTTTGTTATTAAACAATTTATAAATAATGTTACTATTTTAAAAAATTTAACAATATCAGGTAAATATTATATCATTATAAAATCACCATAACTATTGAGTATGTAATAAAAAATAATATTGTTTGATAAATTTAATTTTTTTAAAAGGTAAATAATGAATAAAAAAGATGGGGAGATTTAGAAGTGATAATATGAGTCGTTCACGTAAAGGATCAAAAAATCTAAAAAACACAAATGAAGATGTACAGAGAGCAATTGAAGGACTAAAAGAAATTCCTGATGATGAACTTCAAGAATTTCTTGATGATGAAGAATTACAAGATCTAAATGTTGTTGATGCTTGGGAGGGTGATGAGGATCAAATAGAACAACGAGATAATAGAGGTCGTCATCAACATAGAAATTCTGGGTAAATAAAATGATTTATGTTATTTTTTTTTTAAATATATTTATAATTAATTTTAATTTGATAATTAAAAATATTATAGTAATCGTAATCGTCGTGGTCGTCGTAGAGGTTTTGGTAATCGTTGTCAAGATTTACGAGATAAACATGAAGAAAAAAAACGTGAAGATGCACGTAGAGATCCATCAAAAAGTTCAAAAGATATTGAACGTGATAAAATGCGTACACGTCGTGATAATGAAACAAAAATACTTGCTGAAAAAGAAAAAGCTATTAAAAGTTTACTTGATTCAGATACAGTTGTACCACCTGGTACTGAAGTTGAAGCTATAGAAACTTTTGATAAACAAATACAAAATAATCGTAATAATCGTGATCACCAACGTAGCTCTGATCGTCATAGAAATCAAAATTCAAGTCCATGTTTTCAAAGAAGTCGTGGTAGTCCACGTGGAAGAGGAAGAAATACATTTTTTGATACACCAGAACGTAGAAGAAGAACAAGTTGGGATAGAAAAAGTAGTTTAGATCGTCGTGAACGTAGAATAAGTCCTGATAGACAATTTAGAAGACGAAATGATGAACGGTAAGATTATCATGCATTTTTTTAATTTACCTTTCATTTAAATCTAAACTAATAAAATATATTTCAATAGTGAATTTAGATTAAGTCGCCGAAGTAGATCATCTATACGTAGTAGAAGTCGTGATCGTTCACGTCGTCGTTGGAGTAGATCTCCAATTCGTGGTAGTGGTCATAGTGATTCACGTCGTCGTAGTATAAGTAAATCACCAGAAAGACGTAGAAAACGTTCACCGTTTCTTCATGAAATAGCAAGACAACTCAATAATGATGCTCTCTTATCTGGAAATATTAATAATCAAGGATTTAATCAACAAATACAACCACTAAATATTCAGCCACCACAAAATCATCATTTACAATTACCATCTCATCATTATGGTCATCCAGAAACAATGGTGGGACCATATCCAGTACCTCAACAATTTGAACCTCAACCACCTGTACAAACAGTTATGAATTTTGAACCAATACATCAACCAATTCATCCACATATTGATTATAATCCACCACCACAACAACAACAACAACAACCACCAGTACAAGCACTACCACCACCACATGCATTATTTAATCAAATGCCACGAATGGTAAATAATAATCAAGTATATCAAGCTCCAGTTTTATTACCAACACCTAATATACCTCAGCCAGTACCAGCTCCAATGCAAACCGATCAATTTATACAACATTCTTCAACACTTGAATTACCACAACTATCACCAGATTCCAATAGAAGAATTTCAGATGAACATAGATATCGTGATGATTTTATTGAAAAAAAAATAAGACGAGATAGAGGCGTTAGACATAATCGACTTGTCACACCAGAGCCACCAATCATTTCAGATAAAAAAGTAATTTATATATTTTATTTTTTTAAAGGGTCAAGTTATTGTAATACTTGAAATATATTTATTTATAAATTTTTATATTTCAGTTATATGAAAAAACTAGTTTATCCAGTCTACTTGAAGCATCTGTTTCAGCTAAAGGTAATTACGTTTTTAATAGTTTAAGTGTTATTTTTATAGTATAATAATTGATATAAATTAATTGCAGGTTTTAAACCAGAAATAATAAAAAATTGTGAACAAGCATTACGTGAATTACCAGATGAAGATCATCGTTTACGTATGAAAGGACGTTTTTTTTATGATTCAAAAAGTGAAGATGAAGAAATATCAAAACAACCTGACTATTTATCAAATTCAATACTTTTACAAAAAAATAAAACTAATATGTTCTGGTTAACAAATGATAAAAAAATTGATTCATCAAAAAACACAGTTGAAACACATCAAAAATACTGTCAAACTGAAATTGAGTATAATGATGTATCAGTTCAAACATCAATAGAAATGATTGATTTTTGTGTACAAGTATGTCCAGGTGATTTAAAATTATCACCATCACCATCACCAAGAGAAGATAAACGTCCAATAATGGATCGTCTTGATTGGAATGTTAGAGACCATATTGATTATGGACAACGTGAGGCTGATGATTTAAGATGGAGTTTATCATCAAATCAAAAACGTTCATATAAAAGAACATTATCACCAGATGATGATATTATTAGACAAAATATTGTTGATATTAATCAACGTAACTTTGTTGTTATTAATCATAATATTGATAATAATAACTTTAATCAAAATTTAGAAAGACCAATAAGAGATGGCTTATCACCAAGTCCACATGATTATCGTCCACATTCACCATTACATAATCGTAATGACACATTTCATGACAGTCCATACAGATCAAATCGTACAAACTATAATCAGCATAATAATGATAGATATTCACCAAATTTTAGAAGAAATATTGATAATTATGATGATAATATTAGTCAACATAGCCGTAATAGAAGTCCTGATATTATTGAAGAACGTAATGATGATGATCATCACCATCGTCACGGTGATGACGATGACGTTGATGATGATGTACAAGTTTTAGATAATGATACATTTACAAGAGAATCAAGTTGGCGTGAACGTGGATCAAATAAAACATTTGGTAGTTCAACTAATTCATCACATAAATCTAGACCATCAAGAGGTAAATTTACACCTGGAAGAAGTTTTCGTGCACGTGGAAATAGCTATCGTGGAAGATATTAAAACAAAAAAAAATGTATACATAGGTATATATATATATATATATATTATTCATTACTTGCATAATCATTATGTTTGTATTATTATTATTATTTTATTTAAAAAATTGAAATAATATTTATCTACCCGTAAAAAGAGCTATGTGCAAGTGTTCATAATTGAACTACCAAAGGTTTTTACTTGTTGATTTTTGTTTAAAATACAAACTGAAAATGCACTCAAATTTTTTTTCAGTCTAAATGTTACTTTTATTATCTTTTTTTTATATGCATATGTGTATAATATAGATATTTTATTATTAAAAAAAAATTTAATTGGGCTAATTTTCTACACGATTGATTGACTTTAGATAGATAATTTTCAAGATGCCCAGTGATCAAATTTAAACGTAAAATATTATGTTTATTTTCTACTACAAATAAAATATAGCTTGCTTGCCTTCTTTTTTTAAAGTCAATTTAGTTTGTCAAAAGGTCATGTGAAATGCCTTATTTTTTTTTTTTTTCATAATTGTCGGTTATTTCAGGACATTCTAAATAGTGCTTCTACCCGTAGACATTCTGAAACCTCCTGAATTATTAAAAATTACTCAAAAAAATTGAAAAAACCTGGCGCCAAAGTGTTTTCTATTTTTGTTTTTTATTTTTTCTAAAATTAATCTTTTGTTAATAATATATGAAATATATGAAATTGATATATTATTATAGTGTATTTAAGAATAAAAAAAAAATTTAATAAAATAGCTTGATTTATTTTTTATAACAAATCAACAAAAAATTAATTAATACTTAAACCTACATGTGTTGAATACCCAAACAAAAATTACTTGAACAATTTACAATAAAAATTTAAATAAGCCCGCCACTTTTAAATGGTGTCCAAAAAAAAAATCATCAAGTTGGTAACAATGAAATCAAACAAAATGTACAAATGCATAAAAAGCGAAATAAACGAAATAAATATAAAAATAAATAAATAAATAATTATTATAATGTCAAAATAATTAATAAATAATTAATTAAGTATTAAATATTGTTATGATATTTAAATAATGAGATGATTCCTTGTCGTCAAGCGGTGTTGCGTTATGTTTATCAGACTGTTATTCTAAAGCATCATAGTAGTGCCAGATATTGTATTAGTGGACGTCTAGATAACTAAATATCCATAAAGTCTGGCTCCATGTTAACACGAGAAAGCGATGCGGTATCCCCGCGGTCAGGGCGTGCAGTTCCTCGTGTCTCGTGTGTGATAGTGGCATTTTTGTTTTTTTTAGTTGTTTATTATTTACAATAAAATAATATTGTGATTATAATTATTATTAATACATATTAATAATTATAAACAGTATAATAATTAATAATACATCATTATTTAAACTAATTTTTTCATCATTTTTATTTTCCTGTTCATCAAAAAATTGGTACACACATACACCAATAAAATTTACTCATAAATTACACACACATATATAATAGTGACGACACTGAGAAAAAAAGAATAAAAAACTGTGTGAATCTCGTCCCAGTGTGACGACAAAAATATATATATAACACACATATTATATATATATATATATTAAAAAAAAGAAGTTTCTTGTGATAAAAAAAAGAAGAAAAAAAAAAACCAGAACTCCTGATTATTAGTCATTTATGATTAGTTCTATAAAAAGTACCAAATAATGTAAATTGTGAATTTCAAAAAATATTATTTATTTATTATTTAAATAATTGAGTGGTAGAAAGTGTTAAATATATCTATATAAATATAAATAACATTTTTTTTTTTTATATGTATACATATACATGTATATAATAATAATATAAAATATTGATGTTGATGTGTGTGAGGAAAGTTTGTCGGAGCGTGTCGGCGACGCTGTGTATATGACGGAGGTGAATGCACGAGAGACGACAACGACGACGACGGAGTTTTGTCCCCCTTGTATGTGTACGTCTCTACCTATATAATAACAACAACGAGTTATCAAGTGCGACTGTGTTGTGTACCTCAGGTTAAAATTAAGTACAACGCGACAGCAAAATTTTGAGGGAAAAAAAATTAAAATTATTGTTGTTTTTTTCGATATTATAAATATTATTATTATTTATAATGATTACATTATCATAAATTAATATCTAGAGAGTCAAGAAGATATTAAAAAACAAGCTAGAAAAAAATAGAGAGAGAGAGAAAACTTCCATCAACTCCAAAATAAAACAACGCCAAATGAGTGTTGTATTAATAGCCAGAATTGGTAAAAAAATATTATTGAATAATATTAAAAATATACGTATGTTGTCACCGGTTCAAGTTGAAAACTATTATTTAAAGAAAACATAAATAATAAACGTCAAATAAGAAAGGATTAAAAAAAAGTGAAAATTGTTTATTTGATAATTGAGTGAATAATATTTGCTTGATAAAATAGCTATTTTTATTAAAAAAAGGACAAATTAATTTAAATAAATTATCAAAAAAAAAAAAAAAAGAGAGAAAGGGGGGGGGGGGCGG
>JAPYYR010001985.1:0-11906 GCA_030523065.1 Aphidius colemani
GTCTCACTTCAATAATTTAGATGGTATTTATTCAAAGAAAAAAAACGAATATTTTCGAAAAACAGGATTTTAATTTCCCGTTTCCAAAGTATTATCCATAGAAATAAAAATTTCCGTAGCTTCTATAAAGCTTTTAGAGACGCTCCTTTTGAGCCCAAAACGAACCCTCTAACTTAAATAGTTCAAAAGTTATAGACGTTTTTTTTTTTTCGTCGACAATTTCAATACTGTGGCTGAGCCTATGGCTCCTAGCCTCCGTAATTCTTAATTTTTTTAAACAAAAGTAACTGATTTTTTTCTTTTTTAATAAACAAAATATGTGAAATAAAAAATATAAATGATAAAAATTAGGTGGTTATATTTTACGATAGTTTGTAAATTTGATTCTGTCATTTTGAAAGAACTACCTTTTTTTTTCAATCATGTTTTTCATTTCTCATATATTTTGTTTATAAAAAGGAAAAAAATGAGCTGATTTTGTCTATAAAAACTAAGAATTCTTGTTCCAATTTTATTTCACTTACTTTGTTTCATTATTCACAAGATATAATAAAAGTTATTCTAGGGAAGATTTTAAGCTTATAAATTTTAACAATAATTTAAACATTGTTTTTTTAATTAGAAATTATTACAATCAGTTTTAAAATCCGTTAAACACGATGACATTCATTGAAATCTAAGTCCACAGTTTTAAACAACAATTTTTAATTATTTGAAAGAAGCAAATTTTAAAAAATTAATTATAAAAATAAAATACGCGCTAAAACATCTCGTATACACAGCTGCTATTACGCATACGCTTTTCTGCATGGATATCTAAGTGGTGAATTAAATAACTTTCAACACATACACCAGAAAATTCATGAAAAAATAATGATACGTGCAGCCGTAAAAATATATGTATGAATGTGTAATACTGCGTATGTATAGAGAATTGATATGTGTGGAATAAACGAAAAGAGTAAACTGGAATAATGGAAGCACGAGAGAGCAAGTTTCCGAATCGGGCAATTTCGATGAAAATTATTACTCTGAATATTATATCTTTTTGTCTATAAATAAAAAAATTCAAGAATGTTCTTGTTGGATAGGAAAATATCGATACTAATAGGGAAATTATAACTTTTCCAAAAATCATCTCACAGAGTTCTATTTGGTCTTAAAATTTTCCTTATCAAAAAATCTACAGCCAAGGCATATTTGAAAATCGTAAAACTATCCACTTTCAATTGTAAGATAATTGTTTATAATAATAGGTATCCTCGTAAACTTTGTGATGAATAAATATCCTTTAAAAAATTAGAGTTGGAATTTCTATCATATGGTTGTGGCAATTTTTATGGAGAATTTTTTGAGTGCAGCACAATTTTTTTGCGTTCATTTATTCTGAAGTTATCAAGTGGATAACAATTACCAATTTATTATTTTTAGCAACTTTTCTCGACTCAAACGTCTGTGAGCATGCGCTCATCAAAAAATATATGTAGGTATATATTGATAATCGGTAAATCAATTTTTTATTTACATATTTACTTCTTTGTCTCCATTAATAAGTCGACACGATTCGTTAAAAAAAAATTGTAATAATTGAATATTAAATATTCGTGGGATTTTCTTTTGATAAATTATGATTGTCTATGTGAATATTAATATCAAAGAAATTTATATATATGTATATATGTATAAAATTAAAAAATAAAGATGGTAACATAATTAGAGCACACTTCCGCCGGAGTTTTGAAAATTTTGAATTTTAAACGGATAACGATATCGTTACCAAAATTTTGACTATTTATTTATATTAACGTTTATTTGAACATACCTTCCCCATGTATGATTAAAAAATCTCGAAATAACAACATCTCAAAATTAGCTGGCTAGCAACATTCATTTCTGAACTATATTTGAGATTAGTTTTCTTCTATTTTAATAAATAAATTACTAAAGAATTATTGTTGTTAAGCAGCTACTGTCTGTGCCTAAATTATTCATTTAAAAAAATGCCCCCTAATGTCTTAATATTTTATACTTTGCAGTCGCGTTTTTACTTGTGTGAATGGTGGCTTGTACTTACGAACACTACCCGAGTGGAAATCTGGTCAGGCTAGCTTGATTTGACTTCAGACTTGATCAATGTTGCCTTAACACGGAAAGCCTGATCCAAATTTGATCAATATTTGATCCAAATGCTTGATTAAGGATAACTTGATCCAAACTCAATCAAGGTTACCTTATCTTGTCCTTAATAAGGCCAGCCCAATCCAAACTTGATCAAGAATTGATCAATTAATATTTATTCCATTACTTGTATTTTTTTCAAGATAATCGTGATCAAATTTGGATGGAAGGAACCTTAACTCATCCTTAATAAAGCCAACCTGGTCGAAACTTGATCAGGGAAACGTCAATTCATCCTGAATAAGTCCAGCCTGATCTAAACTTGATCTAGAAATATATATACTTCTCGAAACTACAATGCGTATCTTTTCACTCCGTGGCCGCGTGGGCTGAAGCGTTCCCCTTACTACGTACAATCTAACTTTCATCGGTTTAAATCCCGTTAGGTGAGAAAAAAAAAAAAAAAAAACTTTCGGTCTCTCTCTCTCTCTCTTTCTCTCTCTCGTTAAACAAAAAAAAAACAAATAATAACAGTATCAACAAAGATTTAATTAATTTTTTAATTCTTGATTAAGATACATTGATCAAAAACGTAACGCCAAACGTGATCAAGTATTGATCGATGTATCTTGATCAAGTCTCGATCACGTTTGGCGTTAGGTTCTTGATCAAGATTTGATCAAAACTTGATTTCAATTTCCACTCGAGTAATACCACTCTATCAATGAAAATTCTGATCGTGAAATGCCGCAACGCCAGCTGTTAGCTGGCATCCAAACTGCTGGGACTGCTGTGTGTGTGTGTGTGTGCCGTGTAGATGTGTTAAAAAAATGAAACAGACTAAATAATATAAAGAATAGAGACATTTACACTGTTGCCATGTTTACATTTCCCGTACCGCGTTTAACAACGAATGAGCGTAATTTTTTGTATGAAATAATTAATAACTTTTACAATTTGTAGTAGAAATCAACGTTTTTTTCCTATTGTATTTGTCATCTAAAGAAGTATAAGCTGTAGTAAAATAACAGTTTTGGGTGAGAAGGGTTTTTTAATAGAAGTGAAAACGTGCCGATGCTCCCTATGCTTGTGTGTTAAACAGCTAAACTGTTGTCAACTTTGACATTAATTATCTTGGTCGAATCGAGGCACAAAATTAAAAAAAAAAATTAATTAAATTGATCTTCATTTCACTTACAAAATGAGCCTAAATTGAAAAAAATCGCTGAAAAGGAAATTTTTTTCAATTTTTTTACATTTAGTTTTGAAATATTCGATTGGGCCTGTAGGCCGCGTTACCCGTTGAAAATTAAAAATTTTTAATACTCGGGCTAGGGCCATAATTATTTTGAATTGTTGCTCACATATAATTTAATAGTTTATCAACAATAACGTTATTGAAAAAACATGTTATTTCAATCCCATGGTGACTTATTCATTAAGCTGGTTCAGAGTTTTTTTTTTTTATTAATTACGATTTTCGAGAATAGAAATTGAATATTCAAATTTTTGGCTGAAGATTTTGAAGTTTATTTTTTTTTTTTTTGTTGAAAACTTTTAGAGTCACGGGCGATAGAGTTATTTACAGCACGTAATATTAGCCTAATACGAAGTCTTTATCTGTTTATCAATCTTTATTTATTTTAAATTGTCGCTTCTGTAGTTAAGTATACTTATAAGTAAGGCTCTGGAATATCAACTAGGAAATATCGTGTTCAAGTCCTGGTGATATCAAGTATTTTCTATGTAACTCTTCCGGTATAATAAGTCATTACCTATATAAATAAAAAAATCAAATTGTTCAAACAATCACACAAGTTTTTTTCATTAAATTAATAAATTTTCGAAAGTCTCGGCCAAGTATTGGCAGCAAACCCTTATCCAACATTTCGCCAGGTTTGGGCCATTGCTTGGTCATGTTGTATTCTTCTTCACGTGCACAATTAATGTTATGAACAGAAGCGTCAAGTATAAGTGGTGTTTTTGTTTAGAATGGATGAATTTTCAATTACAAGAATATACAATATTAACATAGTTAAAAAACTAATCTTCCCAAATATTTTAAATGTGTAATGAAGTCAACAGTCGATAAAATGTTATGCTATATCGTCAACTGGTTATTTCCAGTCGAATTCATATGTACAATTGATCTATATATTTTATATTTGATTTATGCGATTAAGTTTTGAGTTAATAACTCGAGCAGAATTTCCGAGTATACATATACAGATATTCGACTTATTGAAAGAAAAAATGATTTTTCTTTAACCTCCAGTGCACAAAAATTGTTATTCTCGATGAAAATAAGAAAATATATACCTAAAGTTTTTATTGTTTCGAATGAAACATATCAACAGCATAACTGATTTTCATCAGATTAAATCAAGATCAGAGCGTCGTGCTAACCGAAATCGGTCATAACTTTGTCAATTTTAAGGATGGAGACTTTTAATTGAGCCTGTTTAAATGCTTATTAAAAACTTCAAGACTGATTTCCAACGAATTTTGATGCTTTTACTTTCATTTCTTTCGAACAACAATTAATTATCCTTACAGAATGCTACTTATCAAATTAATCGATAATTAAATTAAAACGATAGTGTTAAGAATAGAATTGCATTTCCAACACTGTAAAAATTTTTGGTTAAAAATGAATAAAATAGTTCTTAATTTAAGACAAAAATGTCTTGGCAATAAGTGGTTTAAAATAAAAATAAAATCTTTTTTATGATTAAAAATGGTTTGTTAATAGAAAAAAAAATCTTGTTACAAATAATAATTTCTTCGCGGTCAAGATTTTTTTTTTTCTTTTATCGAGCCATGTATCATTCATAAAAAGGTTTTTTTTTTATATTTTAAACCACTTATCGCCAAGACATTTTTGCCTAAAATATAGACATTGTTTTTTACAGTGAAGGTTCTTAAAAAAGAAACCAGTTACTCTCTAATACTTTTTTTGTCAGATCAATATTTAATTATAAATAAACGGTCAGTAGATCAATGAAACATTTTTTCCTTTCTGAAAATTGAGAAAAAAAAACAAAAATCTTTGCATTGTTCATGAAAAATTTATAAGATAAGTTTAAACATAGGCTTTAATTTTATTGACGCACATAAAATAATTTTATCGAACAATTAACACAATTAAAAGTCAACACAATGTCTGTCTATCATTAAGCAAGTTGCAACATTGAGTTCTTTTAACTTTATCACCGACCAGATAAACAGCTTTTTTCATTTTTAACGATAAAAAATTTCACTTCACGTAGACAAAGAAACCGTGCTCGTAAATTGAGTACACAAAAAGAACTGAATTACAACTTGAGTTTTTTATTTTTTTTTTTTTTGATTTTCAGGAAGTCAAAAATTGTTCATTGATCCACTTACTGTTCATTTCTAAATAAATATTAGTAGGACCAAAAAAATATCAGAATGTAACATGTTTCTTTTTCAAAGACCTTGAAAATGCAATTTAATTCTAAACATTATCAGAATAAATTAAAAAATTATATGCAATTTAATTTCTAATTATTTTGATAAGTAGCGTTTGGTAAGGGCAATTGTTTGTTGTTCGAAAAAAATGATAGTAGAAACCTCAAAATTTGTTGATAATCAGTTCTAATATTTTTAATCAGCATTTAAACGAGCTCAATAGAAAGTCTCGATCTTCAAAATTGACAAAGTTACGACCATTTTTGGTTAACACCACGCTCTGATCGTGATTCAATCCAATGAAAATCAATTATGCTGTTAATATGTTTTAATAAAAATCGGAAAAAAAAACTTTAAGTATATTTTTTTATTATTATCGAAAACAACAGTTTCCGTGGACTATGGGGAAAAAAAAAATTTTTTTCTGATATATATAACTAGCTGATTCACCGACCTCCACTCTGGATTATTATGATGGTCTTAGAACTAATATCTGATGTTATAATTTGTTTAAAAAATAAACACTTAAAAAATCATGGAGTTGTTTTACTCGAAAAGGCATAGTTCACAATGCATTCCAGTATAATTAATTTTTGCTATACTCCCTCATAATCATGATTTTTAACGATGTAGGATAGTACTTTTTATATCAACCATAATTGTTTTCACCAATGTAAAATAAAATTTACTGTCTGTGCTGTTTAAAATGTCATCCCTTACTATGGAACATAAAAAAATTAGACTTATCTATTCTGTGAAATCTAATATTTATTCCATTCTGTAAATGAAAAAAAAAAATTATTCGCAACGATTACAAGAGAGTGAATCGAACTCTCGTTACATTCAATGTATGAAAACAAAACCATATCATCCAGTTCTTTGAATTGTATGACAAACGAAAAGCAAAGAAAGAGTTAGAGCATTCTTATTGTAGTTACATAAATTGTCTCAGCTAAAATATATTTGGTCTCCTCTCTCTTTTATACCACTTTGCTCGTTCACTGGATTTCAGAGACTGACGGGACCGCGATAGCTTCTGAAGCACATTGGAGAGATAAAAAATAATGATTGTGACCATAATCTTGAATTAATTGTAAACTACTGCTCATTTGACATGGATTTTTTTTTTCATGATTTATGATTTTATTACCGTTCTTGCCCACTACCTATTACACATCTTTTTACCTATAACTTTCTACTTTTCAACCATAAATTGATATAAAAAAAATTTAAAAATCGAAATCAAATTTTTAAAAAATTCATAACATTGTGGTGTGGAAAGTTTCTTGAAAATTTTTCGTGTGAGAAAATCTATTCAAATTTACTCCATCGTACGACCAGTTTTTATTGTACAAGATTTTGCTTGTTCCAAGTATTCCAATATTCTCCAAATGAATAACAATAATCGAAAATAGACTTGATAATTTGTAAGTATTCAATTAAAAATGGTACAAATTGGATAACCAAAAACACAACTGATCGATGACGTGATAGTTGTTCAGTAAAACACCTGTGAATTTGTTAAAAGGCTGTATCAGATTGAGTTTCGCTTTTACGTAACTGAAAACATTCAACGACTGTCGACCATCGACATTCTCCATGAGTAATAAAACGCAATGCTTTCTCGTCGCACGGTAGTAAGCATATATTTTTTTTTTTAACACGTGGGTATTTTTAACGTGTACGAGTCAAATTTAAAAAGTAAAATAGAATTTATTTTCAAACCTTGAATACAATTTCTAGAAAATATCACTTCTTTAACATTCATGTAAAATTATTTATTTGAACGATGAAATATCAATTTTCTTATTGACTTACCTTTGTGATTGCAAATTCGATGTCGTACTTTCAAACTTCAAATGCTAAATAACTTTTTTAAGTTTCTTTACATGAGAAAAAAAAAATTAAATCTCTAACACTATACGCTTCCAAGTCGAACACTGAGCACGTCACTACTGATTTTTTTTTTGTTTAATACTCCATTAAATTGAGAAAAAAGAAAGTCTACTGTGTCCACTAGGCTGTTGACTTCATTTTAACTATCAGAGTTTGCGTTCTTTTATCAGTTATTATATAGGGGCCCGGTAAAATGGAATGTGCTGTTTCGGCTATTAGTGCTGTGGGCCTTGGTAAGTTGAGCATACACCGTGTAGCAATCACTAACAGTGCCCCGACATCATTTCGCTTGCCGATCTGCCAGAGAAAAAATAGTGGTAGGGAACTATCTGGTAAACACTCGTAGATACACCATTCGAAACCATGCGTATACCTAGTGAGATAGAAAAATAAAAGTACCGAATGGTCATTAAACATTCTGACCGAATGTACTGAGCACTATTCTTAATGTCCGTAATGTTATTTACGAACATACGATGCTGTCAGTTTACAAATGATTCAGTTATTATATATAAATATATGTTAAAAATTCAGTCAATCGCGAGAAAACTAATTCCGTAAATACATCCAAAGTATTTACTCAATATATTATTGAATGAGAATTATTTCTATAATTTCTATGACACATTTCACCAATCTTTATCAATATGAGCAATTTTTATTTCTTATCTTCAAAATATTATGTTCAAAATTTGAGCTAAAAGAAATATAGAGAATGCGAAGAAAAATGGAAAAAGCAAAAAAATATTTTGCTTTAAATTAATTTCAATTTTTTTTTCATTTTTTCTGTTACTCTTCAATTCAAAAAGCCGAAAAGAAATGAATGCAATAAAATAAAATTCAGGAAATTTTAAGACTATTTTTTTTAAGAATGAAAAAAATTATTTTTCATATATTTTTCTTCGTTTGTAAAAAAAAATGGTGACAAATTAATTTAAAAAGAGTTATTCATGATTATGAATCAATAGACGTAAAAAAAAAGTAGTATTTGTCATTAATATAATATTTTATGCAAAAACGATCAGTTAATTTATAAGTGATAATTTTTTTTTAATCGCCAATAATTATTTATGTTTTTTTTATTCATTAGAGAGGAAAACTAATCAGAAAAAACTGTTTTCATACATTGATTCGTCTTTTTCTCTTAACTGTTTCATTTTGCCCCGCTTTTCCTTATATATATATTCCACAATAGCGATTCCGGTATATGTTAATAATATTATAATAAAAAGCGCTATTTTTTTTCATTCATCCAGCAAATCATTCAGTTTTGTAGTCTGAAATTTTGGCTTTTCTTTGAAAATCATATTTGTAATTCTATTTCAAATTAACCGTGAACACCGTGATCAATAACAAATACCAATAATAAAATACCAGTTTTTTTAATACAATGATTATAACATATATATATATATATCATTCAATGCATACGTATGCATTCAAAAAAATGGAAAAAAATACTATTTTTTGCTATAATATCAATGGTAGAATAATCTACACATGCATCTGCATGCTCACACGTATATGCATGAAGAAAAAAATTCAGGAGAAGGGATAGGTGTAGAGTATCCAAAGAAACGAGGACATTTATCAGCTTAGGAATTTATTTTTCAATAAGATTTTGTTCCTAGCTTTTACCGAGTCTTATATCTTTTTTGATATTTGATGGGAAAAATCGAGAGTAGGCTTTTTGAAAAGAGGAGCAATGATGTATATATAATATAACTATTATTAGTTTGAAAAACAAATAATTAGCGAGATATATAACGAATTGAAAACTATCACGTTAGGGACGACTGGCTTACAATACTCATACCTTGTAATAGCTCTTGCATTCTTTAAAAGTTGAAGCGAGACTCTACCGGGTCTCTTTATATATTAAGATAAAAATAAAGATGAAAAGATATGAATATATATATCATATAGACAAATATAGAACTATAGATACTGTTGATACTTCAGATTTACTTGATTTTTTACAAAACCAATATTCAGTAGCAACGACCAAGTAACATATTTTTTAAATATTATTGTTAATAGACAAGGTTTAACGTTGACTATCTGATTTGGCTATTGCAACAAATATCAACTTATATTACACTAACGTTTTCAGTCATATCAACATAACATCACTTGCATTGGCTATAAAACTATTTTATAGAATCTTCTAAGCAAGAAAACTATGCTTCGTCGTTCAGGTTCTATGGTCCTAATCGTCTCATGGATACACTCATTATCGTGTCCTTTGAATTTTCATGAGGGTTCGTCAAAACAAAAGACATAGCTCAACTTGATTTTTTGAGGTGGCACAAGTAAAAACACATTAATCGGAATTTCAGTTCGAACTAGTAAATACGAGCGTCTTGGCTAAAAAATAAGAATAAAAACAAAGTTTCGAAAATTCATCGTTTTTCTATCACTCATATTAATTAGTCTCAATTTGACACGAAATGTATGTTTTAACTTTCACTATTTAACCTCATGGAACTTAAGTAAAGTTGATATATCTATCGTTATGTATCTTATAAGCTTAGACCTTAATCGTATCGATACTTTATATTCATTTGCAAGAAAATTTTGTAATATTAACAGAAAAGCGTTTTTAAAGAATTTTTCGTTTTTAAGATGTTAAATACTTTAATTCTTCAAAAAATCTGGTGAATCCACATCCTGATAATAATTGATGTAGTTATTGGAAATATAATTTAAAGTTTTACAATCATGCCTTATACGAATATATATATATTAGTTTTATCAAAACGGAAAACCTTCGAGTTAATTTTTCATAGGTGTAAGAATAATAGATAACATCAAGTTGGGTTAAATATATTGCTGCTGATACTTTTTTCTCTTTGTTAACTTATAACTGAAATGCTAAAATATCATTCTGCTAAACAAATAAAATCAAGTATTTTTGTAACAAAGTAGTAGTGGATGAAACTCACATCGGATAATAACTTAGGAAAATGACCTTCATAGAACCTTGTACATTGTGCATGGATCATTTGATTCTAGTTTGAGTACGTAGTGTAGTTACTGAAAGCAAGCGAAAATAATCGAATCATCAAGATTGTGACTAGTCTGTAACTGATTTTGCAAATGTTTACGATCGGCAAATTAATGTGACACAACACAATGAATAATAAGTACTTTTTCATCCTCGATCTTTGCCCCTTCATTACGTTTGATTCGTTCACAACTATTCTTTTCGAGGTGATATGTATTTAATTGATATAAGACTATAGTTAGATTATTCCTTCATTAATTAATCGATGAATTTTTTTTTCGCAGTTGTATCAATTTCATCGGATATTTTGGCTAGGGGTTTCAATAATAATTCGATTATTTCTCTCAGGGGCGTGGAAATTTTCAAAGTTATTTTCAATAAAACGCCGACTCATTTATTAAAACGCAAACCTATGTAAGAAACAAGGTCTCATAATATATCAACAATTTTTTGTTGCTCATTTTGCATCGTTATGACGTAAATACTGACCTTTAAGAAATTTTACAAAGGTAATGTTTCTCTTATTTTACCGAACGTGTTCGCATCGGTAAATTTTATTATTATTATTATTAATGAAGCTGGAAACATTTTTTTAACACTAGTCTTTCACTGACCTAATTATTCCATGTACACAGTCACGCTTAAAAAGTGGTCTTCCTACCGAATAAATCTATTATCTCATCCTCTATAATAAAGTCAAGGTCATGAGCGATGAACATGTAATAATTTATAAAGAGCTTGATATCACGTGCCACGAAAATTAATAAGGTCATGCTTTGCTGCTACTTCCTCCACTGAGGCTAAAGCAACAGCGATAAAGAATGCAAGATGATATTGACGCACTGATAGATATAAATTAATGCATCAGAGTTTCGTTTGGACAGCAGCCGAGATGCAAATAACGAACATTGTGATCTCCTGTCCCTGGTAGAAAAATTCGTCGGCCCAAGGTCAATCCGAGATATTGCCCGACTTATACACGAAGAAAAATTTACAGTAAATTTTACTATGATGACCACAGTATTTAAGAAACATCGGTCAACTAATACATTTTTTACAGTAAATACAACAATGTTGTGACTAAAAACTGCAATTTTCGATAGTAATTCTTATGAGCGTTCAATTTTCGCTTGCGTGTATTATTAAACTTACTGTACATATAGTAGTTTTAACAATGGTCATGTTGAAAAAAAAACAATTATCTTTATCTAAATATTACGATGTACCATAGTAATTTTTGAGCAAGATTTTTTTTTTTATAACAAAAAAAGAATGTAAAATATAATGTTTTCTGTGCGTTTATTTAATTTAATCAAGTTTTTAATAAAAAATTGACTTTCTCTTAGATGGCGTAACTATCGACGCAATAAAGGAAAGTGGTTCTCAATTTCGTTAGATAGTTAATATTAGTATATTTATATTGTTTATAAATATAATAATATTATTATTTATT
>JAPYYR010001986.1:0-13020 GCA_030523065.1 Aphidius colemani
AAAATTATAAAAAATAGAACAATGATATTTTTCTAATGGTAAAATTTTTTCGAGTGTTCCATTTAAGTTGGAAAGTAATGGAGAAACATTATTTCTTTGTTTATGATATTCTTAGATGTCCTATTTTATTCTGCTCTCTTTTATATATTTTTTCTTATGAAAAAAAAAATGTTCTTTTTACAGAAACAAACCAAAAACATTTGCATTCGATCATTGCTTTTATTCACTGGTACCAGGAGGAGAAAACTTTGCAAGTCAAGAAGTCGTATTTGATGCACTTGGACGTGATATTTTGGACAATGCATTTCAAGGATACAATGCATGCATATTTGCATATGGACAGACTGGTAAAATATTAATATTTCTCATGTTTTTATGATATCTTTTGTATTTTTTAAATAATAAAGAAAAATCCCTGCCAATAAAGACTGTAAAATTGTATTCATTGAACAAACAATTATGTGAATGAGGTCTATCGATTTGAATTAAAAATAACACAACTACTTTATTTTTTTTTATTAAATATTATTTCTAAAACTATTTGAAATTCATTTGACCTGATCATGACGCAACTTTTGATAAAGAGATGAATGACGACTATATGAAAATAGGATTAACGCACTTTTATTGCCTCATAAGTACAGAACAATAATAAATGACCTGATCACAGAATAAAAAAAAAAAAAATCCTATTAATAATGAATCAAGTATTTAAGTATACGATAATAATAATAAAAACCAATTAATTGAAATATTTTATTGACAGGATCTGGTAAATCATATACAATGATGGGAAGTGGTGAGCACAAAGGAATAATACCGCGTTTATGTGATAATTTATTTGATTTAATAGCCAAACAACAAAGTTCTGAATTATCATATAAAGTTGAAGTATCATATATGGAAATATACAATGAAAAAGTACATGATTTATTAGATCCAAAGCCAAATAAACAATCATTAAAAGTGCGTGAACACAATGTATTGGGTCCATATGTTGATGGTTTAAGTCAATTAGCTGTTACAGATTATCTTGATATTGATAATCTAATGACTGAAGGTAATAAATCACGTACAGTTGCAGCAACAAATATGAATTCTGAAAGTTCAAGATCACACGCTGTATTTTCAGTAATATTAACACAAACATTAACTGACACAAAAAGTGGTGTTAGTGGTGAAAAAGTATCACGTATGAGTTTAGTTGATCTTGCTGGTAGTGAAAGAGCTGTTAAAACAGGTGCTGTTGGTGATCGTCTTAAAGAAGGTAGTAATATTAATAAATCATTAACAACACTTGGTCTAGTCATATCAAAATTAGCTGATCAATCGTCTGGTGGTAGTAAAATACGTGATAAATTTGTACCATATCGTGATTCTGTATTAACATGGCTATTAAAAGATAATCTTGGTGGTAATAGTAAAACTGTTATGGTTGCAACATTATCACCAGCTGCTGATAATTATGAAGAAACATTATCAACATTGCGTTATGCTGATCGTGCTAAAAGAATTATTAATCATGCTGTTGTTAATGAAGATCCAAATGCACGAATTATACGTGAACTTAGACAAGAAGTTGAAACACTTAAAGAAATGTTATTACATGCAACTGGACATGGTTCTGTTGTTGGACAACAACGTACTGATATTACTGAAAAATTATCTGAATCGGAAAAATTAATGAAAGAAATGTCACAAACATGGGAAGAAAAATTAGTTAAAACAGAAAGATTACAGCATGAAAGACAGCATGCACTTGAAAAAATGGGTATCAGTGTACAAGCAAGTGGCATACAAGTTGAAAAAAATAAATATTATTTAGTTAATTTAAATGATGATCCAAGCTTAAATGAATTATTAGTTTATTATTTAAAAGAAAAAACACTTGTTGGTGGACGTTCAGCAACAACTGAACAAGACATACAATTACATGGTCTTGGTATTTTACCAGAACATTGTGTTATTACAATTGAAGACAGTGGTCTTTATATGACACCTCAAAATGGTGCAAGATGTTTTATAAATGGTAGCCAAGTTAATAATAAAACAATATTATTACATGGTGATAGAATTGTATGGGGTAATCATCATTTTTTTCGTGTTAATTGTCCACGTAGTTCAACATCAATTAACAGTGAACCACAAACACCAGCACAAAATATTGATTATAATTTTGCACGTGAAGAATTAATGCTCAATGAATTATCAAATGATCCAATACAAAGAGCAATTGCAAGACTTGAAAAACAACATGAAGAAGATAAACAAGTTGCATTAGAAAAACAAAGATTAGAATATGAAAGACAATTTCAACAATTAAGAAATATTTTATCACCATCAACACCATATTCACCATATTTACCGTATGATCCATTGAGAGGTAGTCAAACTGGTAAATTACCAGCATGTACACCAACAACACAAATGAGAGTTGAAAAATGGGCACAAGAAAGAGATGAAACATTTAAAAGAAGCTTGGGACAATTAAAAACTGATATACTAAAAGCAAATTCACTTGTACAAGAAGCTAATTTTCTTGCTGAAGAAATGGATAAACAAACTAAATTTTCTGTTACTCTACAAATACCACCAAACAACTTGAGTCCAAATAGAAAGGTAAATTTTATTTTCAATTAATATAAACCAAATCTTTGTATTTATTTATTTATTATTATTATTTATCATGATTATTTTTAATTTCTCGACTCAATCACCTGTATCATTGTTATGTATTATTATTATTTATTATCATTATTATTATTATTATTTTAATTGTGCACTCTTGAATACCAATCCAGAGTGTATTTTTTCAGCGTGGTGCATTTGTCAGTGAGCCAGCAATACTAGTTAAACGTACAACAATGGGTAGTCAAGTATGGACAATGGAAAAATTAGAAAATAAATTAGTTGATATGCGTGAAATGTATGATGAACGTAAAGATCCATCAAACTGTCAACGTTTACCAACAGTAAAAGATGAATTACCCGGAAAAATACAAGATCCATTTTATGAATCACAAGAAAATCATAATTTAATTGGCGTTGCAAATATATTTCTTGAAGTATTATATCATGATGTTAGACTTGATTATCATACACCAATAATAAGCCAACAGGGTGAAGTTGCTGGACGACTTCAAGTTGAAATAAGTCGTATTAAAGGACAATTTCCACAAGATAGAATATGTGAGGCAGCATCTGAATCATCATCATCATCATCTTCATCATCATCAAGTTGTGATTCAACAGAAGATTATTCCGGTTCGAGTCATATTACATGTGCTGTTACAATAAAACAAGCAAGTGGCTTACCATTATCATTGAGTCATTTTGTATTTTGTCAATATAATTTTTGGGGACATCCAGAACCAATAGTTGTACCACCAATTGTTAATTCTGAATTACCAATAAATAATATACCAATTGGACAACGTGATTCACTTGCATTTAAATTTAATCATACTAAAGAATTTACAATTCCAATTAATGAAGAATTTTTAGAGCATTGCTCAGAGGGTGCATTGAGTATTGAAGTATGGGGTCATAGATCAACTGGTTTTTCACGTAGTCGTCCTGGTTGGGAAGTTGAACAACAACAACTAGCTAAAGCCCGTTCATTAGCTGATCGTTGGTTAGAATTATCACGTAAAATTGAATTATGGGTTGAAATACAAGAGCTAAATGAACAAGGTGAATATTCACCAGTTGAAGTTTCTGTTAAACCAGATATACAAACTGGTGGTATATATCAATTACGTCAAGGCCAACAAAGACGTATACAAGTACGTGTTAAGCCAGTACAAAATTCTGGTACACTACCAATAATATGTCAATCAATATTAAATATACAAGTTGGTTCAGTTGCAATTAGAAATCGTTTACAAGCACCACTTGATAGTTATCAAGATGAAGATTTAAATGTACTTAGAGAAAAATGGAGTGATGCATTGGTTAGAAGACGTCAATATCTTGATCAACAAATACAAAAATTAATAAATAAAACAGATAAAAGTGAACAAGATAATGAAAGAGAACAAAGTTTAGTTGATCAATGGGTTAGTTTAACTGAAGAAAGAAATGCTGTGCTAGTACCAGCTGCTGGTTCTGGTATACCAGGTGCACCAGCTGATTGGATACCACCATCTGGTATGGAAAATCATATGCCAGTATTATTTCTTGATTTAAATGCTGATGATTTATCAACACATCAATCTGGTGAAGAAGTATCAGTAACTGGTTTAAATTCAATATTATCAAAAGAATTTGGCAATCAATTTGATAATTTATCAATAATACGACACTTAGAAAAAGATGTATGTGCTATTGCAACATGGGATTCAAGTATACATGATAATTTACATTTAAATAAAATAACTGATCCAAATGAAAGAGTTTATTTGATATTAAAAACAACTGTTAGATTATCACATCCAGCACCAATGGATCTTGTTCTTAGAAAAAGACTTGCATTAAATATTTATAAAAGACAAAGTATAACTGATCGTATATTTAAAAGAATTGTTAGGTTTGATTGTTTAACACAAACTGGTGTTACTTATGAAGTTGTATCAAATATACCAAAAGCCAGTGAAGAACTTGAAGATAGAGAAAGTTTAGCACAAATTGCTGCTAGTGGTGAAGACAATAGTCTATGTGATGGTGAAACATATATTGGTAAGTTATTTATTTATTTATTTATATATTTTACATAATTATTTTATTATTTTCGTGTTTTTTCTATAGAAAAATATACACGTGGAGTATCTGCTGTTGAAAGTATATTGACACTTGATAGACTGAGACAAAGTGTTGCTGTTAAAGAATTACTTCAAGCGCGTGGACAACCACTTATGCGAAAAACAGCAAGTGTACCAAATTTCTCACAGGTACTTCAACCACTTCAACGTCTCACACACACTGTAATCTTAAGCAATTAATTTATTATTTTGAATGAATTTTTACACAATGGTTTGCATCGTCAGATGATAATGCATGAACTTTTTTAACTATTATTATTTATTATATATTACTTTCAACATAAATAATAATACTAACACAAAATAATTTTATTTTTTCTATTTATTATTTATTTATTTGTTTTCTTTTATTTTCTTTCACATTACAATGTCTCACTGGGTTTTCTGATTTATGGTTTGTTTTAAAATGCACAATTTAAATGCTTTTCATTTACGCTGCAAACAAGACTATTGAATATTGATTTTATTTAATACTTTTTTTTTATTTTTTTATTCAAATTTTAATCTAGATTATGAGGTTCGAAAATACATCAATGGATTCACTGACAGTAACACGATCAGAGAGTGTGACAGATTTGAATTCCGAACTAAACGGTGCACCTCATCCTCGACGTGCTTCACTTGGTGGTCATGCCAGGAACGATGACAACTTTTTAAATACACCATCAAAACCATTTGGACTTGGTAAGATAACTATTTTATTTATTTATTATTATAAATTATCAATAATTGCAAAGCATTTTTTATATCTATCAATTTCTAATGGTATAATTATTTTTCTACATTTTTAAATTGAAAATATTATTCAAAATATCAAACTAAATATTAATTATACTATTCAAAAATTATAGAACATTTAATCAATTAATTGAATTACACAAATACACTTGAAAAAAATTAATATACAAAACACGCGCAATTGAGTTCACAATATTTTTTTTTTTTTAATTTCTTTTCCATATTGTCTTTGTACAAAAAAAATCTCAAGTGACAGTTGTGCAACAGCAAAAAGGTAATTAACAAAAATAAAAAGGAATTTCAATGATTAAAATTATTTGCTGCATACTGTTGACATTAAAACATCGTAAACAATAAAATCACTTACTTTTTCAATTTTTCTATTACTTGAATTTATTTTAAAATTTTTAAAAATTCAATTTCATTATCAAGTTGAATGATGACAATTCAAATGCTTGGTTTTGAGATGTGGCTTATGCTGTGTCTTCTATATTTTAATTTTAATTAAAAATTAAATTTATTTTATCAATCGATATATCAATTTGACCCTTTCATGTCATGATGCTAATCACTAATTGAAACCTTTGATGTGATTTTAATCTTTTATTGAAACGTGTATTAATTTTAATTTCACTTTTTAAAATTTTTTATTAAAAATAAATTTACATTTATTATTGCAACGATTATTATTTGCATGAATAATTATTATTTAAAATAAAACAGAAAAATTCATTTAAAAATAACAAAGCAAATGCAAAAGAATATCACAAATCAAATCACTCGGATTTAATTGAAATAAATAATAATATCTAAAAGTTATTATTTACTTGAATTAATTTTTGCATACACAAAAAAAGTTCACATTATTTCGAAATGAAAATTCGAAATTTCAATAAATAAATTTCGAGTATATCTAATGGCAACTGTGTCATTGTGTCAAAGAATTGGCCTTTTAGAAAAATTTAGCAGCTGACAATAAACGTCTCCACCACTTGATATATAAAAAACAATATTTTTAAACTGACATAACTGATAAAAATTAAATTGACATGTTGGTAATTTATAAAAATATATATTACTAATAATTTATTATTAATTACTATTACAATTTACTTATATTTGTTCATCTGTTTGATAAACATCCACGTCTACTTCTACTACTATTTTGGCAAATCCAAGGCTCCATTCTCAATTCAGGTAAAATGGAGTCTTGATGTTGTTGTTTTTTATTTTAATTGTATAAATATATTTAAACGAGATTTAAATTTTTAGATAAATTTTCTTGTAAGTGGTTGAGTCTGTCTGTTGTAATTACCCTTGTTTTTTTAAATTCATTTATTTTAACTTCATTAATCATTTATCACAAGTGCACCTTTCATAGTCATCAAATGTTCAGATGAAAAAAATGTTAATTAATTATTGGCTCATTGAACTCTAGATAATAAAATCAAATATTTATGTTCGTTTATTTTTTTTCTTTGAATCTTTATTCTGAACATTTTTGACGAATTAATCACCAGTTATTTTTGCACTCGTGCTAGAAATTTATTTCGAGAGTTTATAGAAATAATAATAATTTGCATGATATTTTTTTTCGATTCGTTAATAAGCATTGGCACAAAATCAATATTGTCATGCTTGATTGCAAAATAATTTTATATTATTATAGATAACGTTATATGTTTGTTTGAAAAAATAAAAAAAAAAATAAAATTTTGTAGATAAATCAACTCTTCAACTACTGGTTTGTATTTTGTCAATGTTTCTTTTGATAAAATCAAAAATAATAATTAGTAACAGTTGAATTACCACATTCAATTTAATAAAATAATATTACAACAATTTTTTTATGTTAATATATTTATATGATTTTATAAAAAATATAAATACTTTTTTGTTTTTTGAGCTTTTAATTTATTTGAAAACATGTGATAATTCAATGTTGATTCTATATTATTTTGGTCTGCCAAAATTATATTTGGCTAGTAGAAAATCATGGTATTTTATTGTAAAATAAATATGAAAAAAAAAAAATAACATTTAGTTCAAAGTCAAGTATCAGATATATTTGATTTTTTTTATTCAATAAAATTATAATATGAAATTTTTTTCATGTTCTATTTAGTTGGTATTGAAAATAGTTCTAGAGTTGCATGATAAATAAAAAATGATTAATATTTATGACTTTAAACTAAATAATAATATTAACAATTTAAAATAATTGTCATACATAAAAAAAAAATATTGTATTTTAAAATATTAATTATTTTTTTGATTAAAAATCATGTTGACAGTTATTTTTTAAATTTGTATTTTAATATGTTAATAAAAATACGATTGATATTTTTAAAATGAAATTAATAATGATTATATGTGTTAATTGGATATCTGTCTCCTTTCAGCGAGACCAACATTTTTGAATCTCATTCCGAACAACTCACTGACTCGTGTGCAACAGTCCACCTCTTCCAAGTGTAGGTGACATTCGGTGTTGTCATAATTATCAAATTAATTCAATATTCAACCTTTAATTTCAAAATACATGCAAAGTTCGTCTATGCTAATTACCAATGACTAATTACTAATATTACTAATAATCAACTTAACAAAAAAACCCACAAATTGAATTAATTTGATAATTTATTGTTGTATAGTTGTTTTGTTTTTTCAAAGTTCCTTTTTCCATCATTTAATTTTTTTTTGATTCATTTAAATTAGTAGCTATTATGTAGTCTATGTAGATGTATTATTTTTCAGATTATAATTTATGTTTATTTATTTATACCCATTCCTGTTATTTTAATATTTCTAGGAGAAATATTATTTTATTTATTCAAATTTATTATCTATTTTTAATATAAGCTCATCATTTTGTTAAAGCATCACCAAATATGGGTGGTAAATTGGGACTTAGAATGACGACTTTACATGAAGAAACTTCAAATATTGGTAACCAATTATCATCACCAATAAATGATGCTGATGATGAGGATAAAAGTGAAGCTGATTATTCAGAATATGAATCTTATCAGGCAAATATTTTAATAAATTTATAATAAATAAATAGACTCGTTCAAAATGTAGCTGTTTCATAATTTTAATTTGTAAATAAATAGGTATCAACAAAGCCATGCAAACCATTGACAACATCTCGTACATTGGATTCATTGGCTGAACTTCAATCAACAAAAATCAATACACCAAGTATGAGTAGTAGTGGCTATGGCTCACAAGCAGTATCAACAACAAATTTAACATCTGATGATTCAATGTCAATAAAATCAATAAGTGTTGATGAAACACCGGACTTGGAGTATCGTAATATAATTGATTATAAAAAAAATGAAAAAATGGACTCATCACTTGTCACAGAAACACCTGAAGAATATTTAGGTGAAATAAATACTGATATTGATAATATCAATGAAATACCACAAACATTTAATAACTTAAAAATTGATAAAAATAAAATCTCAAAAACAATAATTCATGATAATAATATAAATGATTATAATAATAAAAATACTCATAAAGTTAATGATAATAATATTGATAATAATACATTATCAATTGAAGAATCAAGTCAAGCATCAAATTCTGGTGATGAAAATTCATCAATGGATAGTAATACAATTATTGATAAAAAATTAATGAATGACAAAATTGTACGTAGACGTAAGCCATCAAATAGCCAAGGAAAAAATTTAAATTCACAAAATAGAGCATCATTTCCAATGATACGGACAAATTTAATAACAGACAATAAATTATTGGATCATAATCAATTACAAAGTGATGAAAATTATGATAATGATAATAATAGTTCAACAGAAAGAATCGATGATGATAATGTTGATAAATTTTCTGTATTTGGATCAAGAAATGATTTGACAAGAGTTGAGTCACCATTACCTGATTGGGTTGTATTGGGTGAATCTGTTATGGTACGTCCATACAGTTATTGTGGTGTTATTGCATATATTGGACCAACTGAATTTGCATCTGGTAGTTGGATTGGTATTGAACTTGATGCACCAACTGGTATGTCTTTATTTTTTATTTTTATAAATTTGTAGATAAAGGTTCTATGTAGTTTTTACATTTTTATATTACTTGTTTTTCATTTTATCTTAAATTATATTAAATGTGCTTTTTTAATTATAGGGAAAAATGATGGTGCTGTTAATGGACACAGATATTTTACATGTCGATCAAAATGTGGTATATTTGTTAAAGTTGATAAACTTATACAAGACAGACGTGGTAGAGCACTTAGAAATTTTACCAAGCAAGAACAAACACCACCACTATCATCAACAATGCGCAGAAGTGTTAGCAGAGGTAAATTAATCAGTTAAATAAATTCGTATATTATTTAATTTAATCAATACAATAAAAAAAAAAGCCATTTCTTGGATACGCAGTTTCATGCAAACTACTTGTCTTCTCTTTTTTTTTTTTTTTGGTCTTTTGGTAAATACAAATAGTTAGAAATCCAAATGATTCAAAGTCTAAATAATTCGAAATCCAAATCGTTAGAAATGCAATTATTTCGAAATTCTAATAATTTGAAATACGAAAAATTCGAAATGCAAATATTTCGAAATGCAATTAATTCGAAATACAAATAATTGGAACAAACATCTGGAAATGTTATTTATTTATTTATTTATCTATTAATTTATTAATTTATTCTTATTCAAGGTGAAGGCTTGCACTCGTTACATCGCAGTCGAAGTCGAGGTGAAGGTCTCTCAACAACTGGTACACGTTCTTCACCACGTGGTAAATGAGTATTTTATCAAAAATTTTATCTAATAAATGCCAAAATTGCATTTTTTTAAAGAGTGAAAAAAAAAAACAAAAAGATTAAATGAAATAAAAGTTTTAAGACTTGTAGTAATGCTGATTTATCAAGCCTAAAACAGCTGATTGATTATTATTTTCAAGTTGAATACTATCATCAAGATAACTGCAAGATGAAAAATAAAAATAAATTATTCAATATTTAGAAATTTGATTGACAGTTACTTAATGATATTTAAATAATCAACATTATCTGTGCTCACATTTTAGATTTTAGTTAATTGAGCATTGTTTTTTTAGTAGTAAAATGAAATGAAAGAAAAAAAAAAACAAATGAAACTCAATCAACTTTAAAGCATTCCATTTATATCAAATGGTTTTTTTTTTTTTTTATTCTATTAATTTATATCTTAATTTTTCGTGCATTTTAATGATAAAACAAAAATAATAAGCATTGAACAAATGAATAAAGCAAATTTTTAGTACATTAATTATACATTAATAATGAAAAAATATGAAAATTAATTATATATACGATTCACACGTATATCTTTTCAAAGTGCACACTTTCCGAATTGCTTAAATGCAATTTTCAGAATAAGGAAAAAATGTGATGCACAATATTATCATTATTATTTTTTTAATTAAACAAATAAAAAATGAAAAAAAAAAAAAGCAAAACAATAAGAAAACATATTCACAGTTATTCACTACATAATTTTCAATGACAATTTTTATCTACAAGATTTTGTGGATTATTTAAATTTTATTTACATGTATACATTTTATTTAATATTGTATTATTATTTACTTTTTTTAAAAACCATTGTTAAGATTAATTATCATTTTTAAAAATTTTTTTTATTGTAATATACATATTTTCTGATATTATCATTTTATTTTTTATGTTACTACATGAGTATGTGAATATAAAACAAGAAACACTAATAAAATTAAAAACCATAAATCAATTTTAAAAATATAAAATTAATAAAATATGCCTACTAAAAACGTGTATGAAATTTTACTCTTTAACATTAATTATTGCAGAAATAAAAAAAAGAGTTAATAATAGTTGAAAAAAATAATTAAACTAAATGGCAATTTAATTATTTCAGTGATTAACGTGCAGTAGGTATGCAATATTAGATTAATCATAAAATGTAATAATTATTATTTAAAAAAATTGAAAAAAATTTGCTTCAATGTGTATCACTTGCATATATGCATAAACTATATTAACTAATTAATTATAAATGTTTAAGATAATAAAATTCAAAAGAAAAAGAAAAAACAATTACAAACAATTCAATCAATTGTAAATTAATTTTAGTTATCATTTGTTTTGTTTTATGTTTTTTGGATGACCAAAAAAACTAGTCTTTTAAAATGCATTAAATAATAACAACAAATAAATTACAGGCGCAACAAATTGTTCATAATTTAGTTGAAGCTATAAATCAAATTTCAATGAATTTCTATTTAATTTTTTTTTTTCTTTTGTTTTAACTTAAAGTACTTCCTAAAGTGTATGTTTGTATGCGTATATGTATGTTGTGTGTGTATAAACAAGCAAAAATGAATTGATAAAAAAATAAAACATTAAAAATTTACAAAAACAAAAGAAGTTTGTCCGTATTTTAAACAAAAAAATCAACAATAATAACAGCAACAACAAAAAAAAGTAAACTATTCCTGTCCAACTCGAACAATACTATTATTATTATCATTAAAGACTATAATTGTTATGTGTAATATTAATGAATATTGTCTTGATCACGGCATCATTTGCCTAGCTAATTGATATGTATTTTTTTTTTTTTTTCATAAATATATTTCGATTTGTTTATTAGCGATTGAATAAATGTTGCAGCTTATCAAGACTTGTCCATTATTTTTACGTTTTTTCGGTAAGAAATTGTGGAAAGTTGGTACAACCATACACAACCAGATCAAACAATTTTGAAGAAAAATATAATTTAAAAAAGAACATAAAACTAGTACTCATGTCAGAGTATACATAAAAAAAAAAAAAACAATAAAACATTAATTTCAATCACAATTATTATTTTTGTTATGTTTATTTAATTTTTGTTTTTTAATTTAGAAAAATTACCTTGATTATATTTTTTTATTATAATTTTTTGTATTATTTATTTACAGAGGATTAAGTTTTTTTAAATTTCTTTATACAATAAACATTTGAATATTTCGTTATGATTTTTTGAATGAGTACACATAACTGGAGCTTATTGCAAATTCCATCCCAAAAAATTAATAAATAATAAAATGTCCATGTTTAATGCTGTGTTAAATCAATTAACAATATACTTTATACCTAATTAAAAATGATTAAATAAATAAAAACAATATATATACATAAATAACAAAATTAACTGACTGATTGGTTTACAACAAAAAAAATAAATTTCAAATGTCAGTGGATAATTTTAAATATCGTCCTTTTTGTAGAAATTAAGATGTGCCACGGTCTAATTCAATAAATAATGGGCTAATTAAATAATTAATAATTAAAAAAACCTCAATCAATGTCCATTTTTGCCAAATAAATTAACAAACTCAGCACTTTTGAAATATTTAGACAATAGAAATTATGAAATTAAAATTACAAAAAAGAAGACAAAACACAGTGTTTTACTTGTAAACTTTATATTTTAATTTTATTTTTCTTTTATAAGTAATATTTGCACCGATT